>OMNV01002683.1:388293-411685 GCA_900303265.1 Brotula barbata
CCAAAAAGCAACGAATTTGGCCATAGCATAGGTCTAAGTCAGTCTCTGCATACACACAGGAGAGAATTCATTCACAATCTTAGCTCCTGGTCTATATTTAGATTAACACGGCGGACATATGCAGCTCATTTTAGTACCAAAACACATGAAAATTCAAACAAATCAAACTTGATAGTGATCCTGTGGACTTCACAGAAACTGTTTGAGAAGTTTAAACTGTAAACATTTTGCTGTAGCTGGAGAGGTAAAGGTCAACTGAGCAGCACTGATCTGATCAATGGTTAACTTGACTTCAAATAATAGCGCCCAGCAATTTTTAGCATCTGACTCACAGCAAAGATGCTGCAAACAGGACACTGATCAGTCAAACCAGGAAGCAGCATAGAGATGTTTTTTACGTTCCCTTTCATGTCAACTTGATTCTGGAGAAATCTTAATAGACGCATCAGTTTCACAACAGCAAACACTCACAAAAGTGTATGCTTCACAGAAATATTATGGGCTGTATTTATCCTAAAAATGTCTCGTATGTCTCGTGGAACTCATATCCATAAACCGAGCAGCATGCTACAGCAAATTGGACAAAAACTGCATCTGGCTCCCACCAAAACTAAATGACAGGCCTTGCCCTGTCATAATCAGTACCTTTGGAGCGGAAATGTTCCCAACTTCCTTCTATGGGGAAAGGCAGTACATAAACAATGACCTATTTGCAGGTCTCAACATATAATCCTCACCTTTATCTTTCTCTAGGTGACATCTATACCCTGAAAATGAGGCATCACACAACCTTCAGTGCATTGAAAGATGGTAGAAACTCTGGCAGTCTCACCAAGGCAATGCTGAAAGCACAGGGTGGTTTCTTTGATGAAGGCAGACCCAAACATCAATTATGCTCCAAAACGTCTCTCCCAAAGCCAAGGATAATCTTCCTCAGCAGGGCTCAATTATAGGTTATTTTGAGCTAAACTTGGTCCTCATTGTGCTACACTATGCCAAGCCTTTCAACACAATCAATGAAAAGTTTCTCAAACTTAAATTTATCGGACACTTGGTGCATCATCAACTCGAGGTATCAGTGGTCACAAAAATCAAGCCTTTTCCTGAAAACGTGGCCTCCAAAAGAACATCAGAGGGTAGATATGATGATTGCATTTTAGTCTATGCTGATTTTTTATTATACACAACTTTGAAGATAAAACATTGGGTTTTAATCTAAATGACACTGTAAAGACCAACAAAGACCTACCTAAATGGATGAAGGATTATGAATTATGGATTATGAATACTTTCCAAAACACAATATTGTTGTGATCCATGTACATAAAAGATAATGGTATTTAACAACGCATAAGATGAATCTCCTTCGTTTTTTGGTAAAGTCAAAGAAACTTACATGTTTCTTTCCTGTGCATGTCCTGTATCTATGATTAAAGGCCATACTATGTTTCTCCTGACCATCCAACTCCGCAGAGAAATATATTCCTTCATTATTTTCAGACCTCACAAGAAGTGGCCTCAAAATTTGGTGTGGATAGGTGTGTCAGACGAAGCATAGTACCAACTTGAAAAGATCTAACTGATGAGTTAGATAAAAGATCATCAACTATAAACTGGATTTTCTGACTGACAGTTGTTAAACGGATGTGAGCTAATCACATATTTTAGAACAGCTCTGTCAAGATTTCCCAAAGGTTCTACTGATATGGAAGCCAGTAAACTATTAAGATGTTAAGAGAGACATGGGGAAAAGATTTAACCAGGTAAGATAATTCTTCCAAGCACAATTAAGCAGAGGAATGCATTATGTTTGTTCAACAGATGGCAATACAGCATTGAAAATAGCCATGGCATAAGACTGACAACACTTACCAAAAGGACGCAAAAATAAAAGTTACCCGCATGCCGGACGCCAAAAGAGTTAACTGAATATAACAATTGAATTATAATAATAATGAAAAAAAACAGAACGAAATTGAGTCCTGACTTCTATATTACATAACATTTTGTAGCCACCAGTGAAATGCTGAGTTAACAGTTAATCCTTGCAGGGGGCAGCTTAGTGAGGGGCCACTGTGGGAGCATTTTACAGAGCACGATTTTTCATCTGCACTCATCAATGCCATTTATATTTTACCAGATTAAACCAAACACTCTAATTCACTGGAATTATGCCCCAGATAATCACAGACAACATCCGATTTGTAGTTGTGTGTCATCATGGTCTAATGCACAGTAGGGATGAAGGGAGATCAGCCAGCTGCACAGACGCATGGTATAAGAAAGTTAGCAAAGCACTGCCTACTCCATGCATGAAATGCTGAAATCTTTCAACACAATCACGCCAATATCATTAATAGCTGCTCAATGTCAACAGTGCTGCACCAAATAACTATGCAGCAAACTCAAACATTACTAGGCTGTAATGTTTGGCATTTTCACTTATGTAGATCAGTGAAAATTAAATTTGTCTATTTCTTTTCTCCTCACTCCTCAAGAGCATACACACAAGTGCTGTGAGCTGAAATTTAAACCCGACTACACAAGCATGTCAAACTTAATTAGTCAAAACATACAGTAGTTACCCTCATATGGTCCTAAGCATGAAGCAAATTGACTTTTCTCTTGCCAACATCTCAGCACCACAGTGGACAGACCAGATTCCCCTGTGTGTGTATCCCAGTGTCACCCAGTGGGTCTCTACAGAAACAAATGCTTCATTGTGTCTCAGATGTTCTCCAAGCAGTGAAAATGAAGTTGTCAGAAGAATGCGCATTCAACGCTGACAGTTCTCTCACTGTCATGCCAATATGCAAATGAAGGGTCCTGTTTAGACATGTTTTAACTTACTCCAATCAAACGTACTGTACTTACTGTACTCAAACGTAATGTACAGCAAACGTACTGTATAGTTGCTTGAGTGACCGTTCAACCACAACTAAATTCTTATCTATCTATCGTACTGTGAACTTGTGTATTTTTAGTCTTTGGTGTTCCAGAGAAGAGAACTGTAAAAAATATATAGTATTTTTACCACTCTAGACAAACTCGCTTGTTTGGTAACTTTAGTTAGCTATGTGTGTGGCGATTTCATCACTGCCGGTAAATTAAAAACACGACATAACTTTGTTACTCCCGTTCATAAACACTGGCCTCGTTAGCTTAAGTCCAGTATTATCCAGCTAGCAGTGGCATGGTAGCTACGGCCCCAGTAAATGCAGATAAAAACGGTGTCCTGGGCAGTTATCAATGGTGTTCTTCTAACATCAGATTGGAGTTAAATATTTACTCTATGTTGCTGTCAGTGCACCGCACACGTTTGCTTGTGAGTATACAGGCATTAGCTAACACACTGCAGTATAGACATAGATTAAGTTTACTGGCAAACTATAATATAATGATGTGGTACTATAAGGTAGCTTCAGTTAGCTACTAGCCTGGTGTTCATACAGTATTGAGCAAAATGCTAACACTGGGCTAATGCCTAGCTAGCTGCAGCAGAAACTTGATTTAGCTTCACAGACAGTTGTCAACTAAAGGTTAACGTTCGTCGAAACAGGACGACTGTCTGTTGTGTTAACAACACACCCGATGCGTAACATTGAAAGTGAGGAAAATAGAACATCACAGTTTTACTGACACTACAGCTAAGTGATCAACTAAGCACAGTAACCAAACTCCTTTAGCATGCTAGTGTTCGGCAGCCACTTCTGGTACCACACTCAGAAAGCTAACCCCAACAGCAAAGTTAATCACGGAACTTAGCAGAAGCCATCGTTTAAATACGCCGCACCGCAGCCACCGTGCCCTCAATTACCCAAATATTTATAAGCTAACGTTACTCACAACTTTTGTTTCGTCTCCTCTCCCTTTACTTGAGCTAGGTGGCTACCTTGCAGATTGGAACGTTCTTTTCATTTGCCGAACAAGCTTCAACGTCCTGGCCCTCTTCCATTGGAAGAATCTGCGTAAAGGTGTGATTTTTTCCCCGTCTGTAGTTTAGTGGCGGAGATCTGTACTGTCGAAACAGACGGTAGCCAGTTTGTCCCGCCTCCTTAATTTTTATTGGTTGTAAGGGTTAACGCCTACACAAACAGCTACGTTTATTGGATTCCGTGTGTGTCAATTCTGACACATACGTTGTGATATTTCAACGGGCCCTTTGAGAAAGAGTGATATAGGCGTTTCTACGAGGTATATGAAAATGTGGGAATTGCAATTCTCTTTAGGCTACAGTTGACATTACTGATATCTAAATTATGAGACGTGACAATAAATGACAATTCTGGAAATGCAAATTGACGCTTTCACCTCTTCAACTGAGGTAAGCATATTGATAACGTCTTATTTTAAATTCTAGTTTCGAAAGACATCATGTCAAGTTCTGAGGGAATTCACACAAAATGACACCCAACAAACATGAAACAACATTTCTTCAGTAAATACGGGTTGCTTTAGCGAATTTTAGGATTTTTAAAAATCATATCTTCTCTAAAAATTATGAGGTTTACGTGGATTTTCTGCAGGTATACTCAATAAGTATTAAATTACTAATCTGAAAAAAAAAAATCCAATCTGTATCCAAAATTCTTTTAATAACGCTGAACTGTTTGATTAAAGTACACACAATTGCCAATTAATTTGCCAAAGAATATGGGGTTCAAAACCTATTTACATAAACATGCATACGTGCATAAATTAACAATAAGTGATGTTACGTCAAATTTACCAGTATGTTTGTTTCGAAGATGAAAAGCCACGTGACTGGTGACGTTCAAACAACATTGCACATGTACCTTCCCGAGACGTAGTTGCCCTCCTCTGCGGGATTCGAACGCATCACGCAAATTGAATGGCATAAGGTGCGATATTTTCTGAATTTGTTTAAGCAAAGCGTTTGAGGAAGATATCTTAAATGAATGCTATCCAATCCTTTTCTGCCAGATATTATTCATTTTAATATAATCTAAAAATTTAGGTTCTATCATATAGTTTATATATAACTTGTCAGAAAAAAGTTTTTACCCTTGCACCTCATCACTGACAGTCGTCTGTGAAACTTGCCAGGGAGAATCCTCCACATTGTAGTACAATCCTTTCTTAATGAATAAATTATCTAAACTTCCAACATAAATATTCACCCTCTGCGTGTACCACATGTATGACTGTATCACATTCATTTATGACACCGAGGATAATCGAAAAAATCAAGAGGTCAATGTTTTATTCAGCTGCAGGTATTATAGCAGTTATACTGAGCTGTAATATTAGAGGTGCTTATTCTGAAAAGAAAAGAAAAAAAGTTTATGAACAAAACAAACAGCATAAAAATTGTTTAACAACAACAGAGAGAGAATGAGAGAACAAAGAACAGATAAATAAATCTTCAACAATACTTTGGTTAAGCATACCGTTCTGTCTCTTGTGCTCAATTGATCCCAGATACATAAAATGTTGCGTCTTCATCATTTCATCCACTTCACTATATTCACCAGCTGTTGTGCTCCACATGCACTGAAGCTCTCAGTGTACTGAAGCAATTTTCAACACGCTGTTTCAAAATGGTTCAGTGCTTCCGAAAGCATCACATGGCCACTACTTGTCACACTCAATTGAAAGAGCACTTTAAAGAGATCTATAAAGTGAACTGAACTCTTTTGCCATATGAGGATTTCCCTTTTGAATTTGGGATTTCTGGACTTAGTAAATCACACTTTGCTTGGGAAGAGAGAATCCATTGCACAGCGATTTTTTGTTTGTTAGGGAGGAATTGACAAGCCATATAGACAACTTCCAGGGCCACACTGCAATTCAAGCCAGTAAATGATTTATTTTACTCCTTTGGTATCATGAATTCTGTTTATTTTTCATACAGGATTAAGCTGATGCTAGTTGAACAAGACAGTACTTTGTGTGTCTGTGTGTGTCTGTGGATTCTGACAAAGTGGGTTTCTCTTGAGTGGTTAAAAGCCTTGAAGATGTGTCAATAATGCTTTAATATTTTTTACTCCGCCATCTTTAGTAACTGTAAATATTATAGAGGGAGTGTGGCCACCCTACTGCAGACCCCAAAATGTCAGCAATTAAAAATCTCACTGTCACTGTTACTGCCACTGCCTGTTTTAGTTTTTGGGCTGGGGGACCCCACTATCTCATTTTGATGGCAGCAGAACAAGTATAACATGAGGTGAGCCACCAGACTGTTGGTTTGACGGAATTTTCAAAATTCAAAGTTTATTTCAGACCTGATTCAGTGAAAATCTTTCTTTTTAGATGAAAACATGCATTTTTCTGTATCCCTGTTTCTTGGGGCCTGGTGGAGGGCCAGAGGAACTAAATAACTACAAACATTACAGATGTTATTAAAGCCTCTGTTCTCTCCGACTCGCTTTACATGAATTACACATGAAAGCAACAGCTCCACCTATTGGTCACCTTTGTCCCATTCATCCATCTTTGGTCCAATCCTCATTTTCGACCCAATATCATACTAAATTAATTTTTTTGCATTTTTATTGTACTTTTGTCCAAAGTGCTTTACAATGTTTGCCTTATATTCACCTATTCATACACACATTCACACACTGACAGCCGAGGTAACCATGCAAAGCCCACTTGCTTACCGGGAGCAATTTGGAGTTAAGAAAAAATTATGATAGTCAACTTTTCAGATTGATGAAAGGTTCCGATACTGAGTTTTGGTGGTGCGTTGATCGCCTATGTTTACAAATTTGTATCATAGACTATATCTATATTTTACGATTTATTGAAGTAAATGCCCTGTACAATTATTTTGCCACTTACAACAAAACCTACTTTTATGATTGCTTTGTTTGAAAAATTTGTTTAATCCCCACCTTGTGTGTACACAACTGTGTAAATACAACTTCAGGGGAAATACGGCAGTTTATAATAAAAATGTAAATCATGTCAGAAGTGCATTTATTGACATCTAACTTTGTAACTTTGTTTTAAAAAAAAGTACATAATATTGTCATCTTATGTCAGGTACAGATGCATTTTCATGGACATAAGTCTAACATAGATTAATTCTTTTTCCCCTCTTTAATTCAACAGAAAATATCAGAATTGTATCAAATGTACCAGATTCATTTGAGACCATTCTTTTTCCATAATCAATATTAAATTTTCAAATAAAAAAAAAACACTCATGGGGTGCCCCTGCTCTGTTACCCTCTCTCTCTCTCTATGCCCTGTCCTTCCTTTCTGTCTCTGTACTGAGTCTATCATAACAAAGCAGAAATATCAGAAAAAAAAATCTTAAAAAAAGAAGAAGCCCAGATACAGTCCATAGTTGATTGACAATTGGTCACCCCTAGTGACAGTGTTACACTACTGTGAGAACAGATGTATAAAAAACTTCAGATGATTTATATTCAGTAAGACATTTTATTAAACAACATACAGATAGCTGCAAACCATGCGATCACCACTCCCAGTTAATTGTTTGTCATTCCATAGAGGCTGAAAATGGAGAGAGATACAATCAACAATCAGCCTACTTGTGCACGCACAACACACTGTCCGCATACACGCTGTTACCTGTAGCCTTTCACTTGGTCTGTGGGTGCACCTGGGACTTCTTACATTCTTCACAAATATGTGGGCAGAATCTGTTAATAATCGGATAATACTCATTTTAGTGACAGAGTCAGGATTCCATGGATAGACGTGTTATACAAACAATCAGGAGCAAATTATCTTCAATTTATATATATTTAAATCTCAAAATTATCTGTGTGTCAATACTCAATACTTTGATTTGGCTTTCCAAGGCAAAGTTTTGTTTTGAATGAACTTCTATTTCTTTTGTAAAAAATCAAACAAGGGTAAATTGCACAAGTAATGTATGTATATTTCTCCCAACTTATGTCCTGAGTGAGAACAGGGTCCAAATCCTTGTTGACCTCCACGATCAAGGTCCTGGAACTTTCTTCGGCAAGTTCTTACATAAGATGCTTTCCCCACAGCATAACCAAGGATTCCAGCAACTGAACATAATACAATCATACATACAAAGACTGTTGATGGAAACTTAAAGACAGTAATATTTCTGAATTGAAGTAAAAAAAAAAAACACACCTGCAAGTTTTGGAAAAGGGCCAAATCTTTTTGATGATTTCCAAATGCCTGCATGTAAAGGAGATACGTTTGGCAATTAATTAATGGTTGCGTTTAAGGATCTCTTTGTAATATGTGTGAAGAATGGTCTTTAAATACCATTGCCGTACCATTGTAGATGAGACCACCGGTGACTGCCATGCTACCCAATGAGAGCGGAAGAGCTAAACAGGAGAGTCAAAAAATTATCCTGTGGTCTAGAAACAAAGCCATATAAACATATCTAACACAGACATTGAAACACAGGGATCAGAATAAAATTATATCCTCCAATAAACCTGCTCAAAAGGAGAAAAAAATGGATTCTGATTATGTTTTTGCAACAGTAGTTATTCTGGGGTTATATGAGGACTGTCCTCAAGCTTGATCGCTACAGAATCGAAGGACGTGGCTTACCTGTTACTTTAAGTCAGGGGTGTTAAACAATTTGTCGTGATCAGTTATTATGCTTTACGTTCCTCTGAAATATCACTCAGCAGAGAGGAGGTGTTTTCCATCAAATGAAGCACACCCACAGTATAATGAATATTACAAAGTCTTTGTTTAAACATTTTTTTAAAATAAATGTAAATATTAATGACATGAAAGAAATCTAAGTGTGGATGAGAAGAATGTTTTTAATTCAGTCCCTTGCGTATAGGAGTTCAAACCATGTGCCACTGAGTCCCATGCCCAAGTCCTTACCTGTCCTAAGTGGACAGGTAAGGAAATATAGTGTAGTGTAGTATACTCTAGCCATGAATGAACACCTGGGAGTGTGTCACAAGCTCAAGTCCATTTTGAATGAAAACAGGAAGCATTCACTACACGGTTGTTGATTTAAGAGCTCTGCCCTCTTTCTACAGGACTTGCACAATCTCTAAGGCCTCACCTCATAGAGTTATTTGACGGCGTTATTAGGTTTTTAGAAACAAACAAACAGAAAAAAAACACACAAGATGCAATAAACCATCTACGATACAGTACCTCTGTACCAAAAGCTTTCTCCTTGGCATTCTTTCCAAACCTTTCGCAGGTCTTCAGAATGTATGTGACGATCGCCAAGAGGACACTGTAGCAGGAACAGACAAGTATCATTTCATGACCCACACTGGCCTAAATCATCTGAATTACCCATAAATTCTTACGTCTTACTTTGTTCTGCCCTTCCGCCGTAACTGAACGAGTGGCAGCAGCTACTCCCTCTGCTACAACTGCTTCTGTTTGTTCGGTTATTTCAGAGCTCATGATCCAGCTAGGACGGATTGCTGTGTATGTTATTCTCTTCCAGCAATCCTTTCCCTAATGAGTCACTCTGGCACTTATCCTGACCCTCCCTTCTTGCCTCAACTCAAGGTACGTCTCCTCCCATTATTACACTCTTTACTCTGCCCCATTTAGATACTTTTGGCAAGATTGGGGCTCTTGACTGTACATATTACACATTCTACACAATGAATGTAGGTTTATGAATCATTGTGGAAAAGTTAAGGGTTAGTTGGCCTCAGAACATATATTCGCTCGTCTTGCTGGTGTTTACAATACATAAACGACTGTCTTGAACTCCATTCACCTAAAAGCAACAGGTAAACATACTCATATAGCATGTGAACATAGAATCACTGTATTTACCATGTTCAACCAAGACTGAGACTTCTTCTACTCAGTGATTAGTATTTCTTTAACCCCCTAAACCCTGGTAAATGAATGGCTAATTGAGTACACCATAAGCCACACTGTTTGGGGGTATTTTTTGATTAATTTCTGACTGACATGGTGAATCCATGCTGTATATACCTGTCTCAGCGCTGCCCTGTAGAGCTGAGGTCAGAGCTGTTTTCAGCGGCAGCGTGGTCAGCTGCAGGGTACAGCACATGCTAGACTCCCTGTGTTTGTGGGTGCATGGTGGGGGCGGTGCTCACTTGCTGGTACATGGCCCCATTCTCTCCCTCACAGTCAGGATGGCCGAGCGGTCTAAGGCGCTGCGTTCAGGTCGCAGTCTCCCCTGGAGGCGTGGGTTCGAATCCCACTTCTGACAGAGACCTTTTGGACTGTTTGGGGTACAACAGAGAAGTCTGTCTGTCATCCCCAAAAAATTAAGAATAGCAGGAACTTAAAAACGTAGACCTGTCCAAAGTTTCTAGTTTTAACAACTGCCCTTGTTCAGCTCAAGTTTCCGGCATTAAGTAGGTCTGTCCACACAAGGAATTGCAATGCGTCTCAAGGAAGGTGTCCTATCATCGGATCTAACTTCCCTGGTCTATAGGCAAATAAAGAAAGCTTTTCTGAAGGCAGTCTTGAGGTCTTTTGGCATTGCAGCCATGTTCGCTTGTAACCATTCCCGTTTATCACCCGTTTGCGATATGAATCATCCAATTTCTTTTGTAATCAAATCAGACAGTTGTGGCTTCTTCCGTGTTTTTCTGCTCGCTTTTGCTTCTTGCTCCGTTACATATTCTTTTCTGCAAGTTCTAGCTCCTTATGACACTGTTGGTGCACAAATGAGTACGTACTTCCACTTATACAGGAGCCATCAGTTGAGTAAGTGGGCCTACAATGGATGCGTTCTGAGGAGGCTCAGGAGGTTCAGACACACGTGTCCGATCTCATGAAGCACAGACCACCTCCGCATGTGGTCTGAGCTATCCAATCTCAGGACATATGAAGACGCATTTGGTGATGCAATGCGATGATTTCATTGTCTCCATCAGTAAGTCGCCTTTCTGGGGACACAATGGTGCTGATTTTGAATACCTGTATTTCCAACTCCTGTTTATGTGTTGCTTGGCCCCCAGAAATTTGCACTTGCAGCTCTTTTCATTAATTGTATTGTTCTATTTACCAGATTCCATCTGAAATTGCTTCAATGTGGAATAATTTTATTTATTTTCATTGTTGCTCACCTTTTGTTTTGTATTTTGCCAGAAACACCAGCGAGAATCTGGCCTGGGGCACTAAAATTGTTTCAAATGACCACACTGTCCGCATTCTTCTGACATGTCACCATGAAGTTCTCATGGTAAGAACATCAATTTGTTGCACATGAGCAACTCATACCATTGTTGATCGAATTTGGGACATGATGAAATTTCTGCCATGAGAAAGAAAATGTTTTCATTTGAACTTGAGGCTAATAAAATAACTTTGTGAAGAAAGCCAATTTGAGCAGTAATGAAAAGATAGAAGTTAAAGTTTTCAAGAGCTTATCAAAGTCCACCAGGAAAGCAAGCCATAGCTTTAATGTATTCTAGGGCACCAACAGGTCGAGGGCCCGTATAGCCTGATGTGCTAACTTCATAATAGAGTTAGTGTGAGGGTCAGTGTCAGCTTTCTTATTGAATTTCACGCAAAAAGACCAGTGTACCAACGAGGTAAAGGTCAGGGTAGACTCATTTCTATTAGTTGTTTTTTTTTAAATCACGTGGCCATCGTTCCTATTCATCTCAGCAGACCCGAGCAAAGTGGTGCCCTGTTTGTTTTTACTCAAATAAAAACAACAAAGTAACTGGAGCCGTGGCCGCTATCCCAGTCGCACAGGGAATATAAGTGCTGGCTGACATAATTAACGATACTCACACTGCTCAATGCACCAACAATCTCCTCGGCCCGGTTAAGTTGCAAACGAGTCCACGGAGAGAGTGCACGGGGAGGTACGTCACGACTACTTTAACCAACCCGCTTCCGTCGTGGGCTGGTTTTACTCTTGCACGAGGAAATTCTAGTGATTGGCGTGCGTGTATGGATCTACAAACCAATCAAAAGATGAGGTAGTACATCCTGTTTGGGAATTCTGACCAATTATATTTGTTCACGGGAGGGACGTATTCCCTTTTGAGGTTCTTGAAACGTGACACGTTAAATAGCCAATCAACAGTGAAAAAAGGCGGGTCTACAAGGACACTAATCGAACATGGGCGTGGTTTACGTTGACAAGACCCGCCTATTGGCCGGTCTGCAGACTTCCCACAGACAGTTGTATGTTTCATAAAAATGCACTCTGATGCGGCAAGTAAGTAGTAACATTACACAAGCTTTTCCCGATATAATCGCGAGTCTTTGTGGATGACACAACGCTTAGTGGATAAAAGCCTTGCGAGGCTTTGTGTTTCTGCGCCTACTTTTATTCCGTCATTGTCTGGGATCTGATGAGAACGCATGAATTCCGTGCTATATGTTGGTCTCTTTGTATTTCACAGTGCAGTCTTGGGGCGACAACAAAGGAATGATAGTGTAATTTCACTTGCTTTGGACCTGTGTTGGGCTACTTTGTCACGGTGGTTTTTAGAAGT
This sequence comes from Brotula barbata, assembly GCA_900303265.1. Lineage (NCBI taxonomy): Eukaryota > Metazoa > Chordata > Actinopteri > Ophidiiformes > Ophidiidae > Brotula > Brotula barbata. The sequence continues at coordinate 400,704 of OMNV01002683.1, forward strand.
TATTTTTTGTAATCACCGTTAGGTGAAAGCAGACTGCACGAGTTAAATTGAGAAGGTTGGCTAATAGGTTCGCTGCGATCTTTGTATGCATTATAAGCGTGAATGTGTCGTGCGTTTCAGCTCAAACTTGGGTGCAACGTAATGTCACAATAAATCAGCGATGTTTCTGTTCTGCTGCGGACTGAAACAGAGAATGAAAATTGTGACGCAGTTGTGGAAAACATCTTTGAACGTGTGCTGCAGAGGGCTGTCGGGCTCTGCGCCACCTCCGCGAGCTGCTGCGAGACGTCTGCGCACTGCTCCCGGACCAGCATCACATAATGTTAGATATTTTTGATACAATGTAAAATGCATTCAATCAGTTGGGGTGAATGTTGGGGGAAAGGGGTCTGAATGAAATGATTGTTCTGTGAAGGCTTGGGAATTGTAGTCTCGTATCCCAACCGGAGCAGGGCTTTCTATGGCCTGCTTTAAGGAAATGGACTACAACGCCCATGCGCCCAACTCTCTAGATACTTTGTAAACTCTGTGCAAGTTGCGCGTCTGCACTGCTATTTTAGGTATGCAGCTAGTGGTATCTAGTAGGCATTGTGCTGGCTTTTCTGTTTGGAGCCACTGGAAACGTATTGAAAGAAGCCGTGTTGGTTGACAGCTTTTCAACGTGAGTTTGTATATGACGTTTGGAGTCAAGGCAGCAAACGTATACGTTAGTTTCCAGTTTGTGTGTGTTCGAGGAATGCAGAGATTGTAGTTTCTTCGCGTGTCGTGTCGCTGTTGACTTCTGTGGTTGTTATAATACCTTAACCTGAAATTTAACGAATTGCATTAACGGTAATCTGAGCGTTGTGTACACCGATGAGACGGAATTCGTAATGTTGATCACCATCTTTGGACTCTCGTATCCCGCTTATAGCTTTTACCAAGTGCAGAAGTTTATGTCCTGTGGTATAGAATTACATGTTTGATGTTTTGTTCCCTTGCTGAAACAGATTTTCAGCTGAATTCCCACTTGACTACTCTGGCCAGCATCCATAAGATCCACCACACCCTGCACAGGCTGGTAAATATACATTTATATATGAAAAGTTTGTGTGCCTTGTATGTAATGTGAGGTAGAGCATGCCCCCTAAGCACATGTTATTTTATATTTGTTTTGACAGAACCTGACAGAAGACGTTGGACAGGATAGCCATCCCTCAGGTACTATTGCTGCTGTTGTGTGTAGCTTGTCCACTGTCATTATTGCAACAATCAAGGGTTATAACTAACCCTGTGATGTGGTGAACATGTCTGCTAGCCTATTGGGAGAGCATGCACTTGATTTGTATCTTTAAATGTGAGTAGAATTTGTATTTCTTACGATTTTTCAAACTCCACCACCATCTCCAGCTTGTTGTTCGAGAGCCATGCCCCCTAGGAAAAAGAGGAGACCTTCTGCTGGAGATGATGTGTCGGCAAAGAAAAGTCGTCAGGACAGGTGGGACATCCATAATCATTGTCACTGTTGTTGAAAACGCGAACGATTCCCAAATTGAACATACCGTAGCTGACGCTCATAATCTGCAAATACTTAATTGTGCCATTCTTGCCTAATTAGGAATGTATTTTAATTTACACCAAGTAGTTTTGAATTAATGCAGAAATTCTGTTCACCCAGTATTTAAAAAAGCATTTTCATTTGCAGTGTTTTCAGAAAACAGGAGACATCACAAATACGCGAGGAGGAGACATTTTCCAGCAAAAGATGCTTAGAGTGGTTCTATGAATATGCAGGTTAGATGCTATATTTTTCAAATACTCTACCAGCAATCTGTCCATTGATTTACAATGTGCTGTGTGTAGCTGTGTTGTATGAACAATGTATAAGTGCATAAGATTTTCAGTGTCACATTTTGAATCACCCCTGTATATGGATTATGTTTGTATGTCTGCATGAAACAGGCTGTGATGATGTGGTGGGTCCCGAGGGCATGGAGAAGTTCTGTGAGGACATTGGTGTTGAACCAGAGAATGTAAGCAGATTATTTTGTTTTTGAACATGTAGACCAGTCATGCAGTTTTGTTTCAGCTGTGTGGTGTGTGCTTGTTTTGAGACGGACAATTGATTAAAAAAAGAATCAAATATAATTTAGGTGATTGCTTATTTATGCATACCTTTTATTGATAGAAGTTGAGAAATGCTAGGATTTGATTCATAGAGTCATAGATTATCTACGCTGAGGCCACTACTACAAAGGTGTAATTGACCTGTCGGTTGACTTGATTGATTGACAATTTGAATTGAGACTCAGTGGGTTTACATGATGTTTGAAATAGTCGAATTATTACTTTTGTGTATTTACAAGTCTGGTTTTAAACTAAACTAGACGATTTCAAAGTTGGCCTACATACCGTCGTAATGCAGTTGGTGTTCGATTTACAAAGCCATGTATACGCTTCAATTTAACTAAAATCGGCCTTGGCATTCTGCATGTGTTCCGTAGATAAAAGCTGCTCACACTGCGGTCTTTAACCCGGAATTCAAACATAATATGTCTCATGTTCACGATGGTGAACACCTCCAAAAAGTGCAATCTTGTGCTTCTGTTTGAACCAGCATGCAATGCAATCTTCTACAGTGCAATTTAATACATTTGTACTCTGTTCGTGGCACACTTGAAGGTGTGACTTGTCATTGTTAAGAGGGGTCAAGTAGAGTTAACTGAATAAAGACCACGGTGAAAATAAGACCATGACTTAATTGTGTTCGATCCTTGACAATTTGCATCTACTTTTGTGAAGTAAAATCCAAAGACATCACAATTTCAATCCTCAAGAATGTTTTATCAGGTTTCTATTTGTGCTCACAGTAGTTGCATACGTAAACAGATATAGATTGCTATTATCATTAACCAATCAATCAAAAACTTTGTTTCAATCAAAATTAAAATTTGTGTAAATGACTGTTGTCGGCATAAACAGATTGTTTCAGATTCATTTAAAGTGTTTATTCACTTAAAACAGTAGTTTGCGCAGAGGAAAGTTCACTTTCAAGTAATTTGTTTGTTAGTTGGAACTCTGCGGGAGGGTAGAGTGTCATCTTAAAATTTGCCTTCGACAGGCAATTAGCCGCTCGCTAATTTGTTTAGTATGTGATGCAAAAGGTTAACCAGAAGTAAGTCTGATTGCAGCCAGCTATAAGGGGACACATCACCACCTACCGGAGTCAAGACTTACTTCCGTTAGTCAATCGATTCTTACTCAGCTCTTCTTCACTGGGACAACGACGTAATGGCACTCTTTGGCCAAATCGAGCCGTAACTAGCTGGAGTGCAAAGTTGCATATAAACCCACTGACTATCTCTCTATGAAAGGATATCTGAGCTTACAAAATCTGTTGTTTGTGTGCAGGTGGTGATGCTGGTTTTGGCATGGAAGCTGGACGCACAGAGTATGGGATATTTCACTCTGCAGGAGTGGCTGAGAGGCATGGGCTCACTGCAGTAGGTCACCCCCTACTTTTTTACTTTAAGCAGGATGCTTTTCAAGACTATTTGCATTTGCTCTATTGTATTTTCTCTGTTTGTAGTCATGTGTGTCAAGAGTGATTTGGTAGAACATGTTCTAAAGTGCAAAGGATGGCTAAGGCGGCTTTGTGCTCTTACCAGGTGTGACTCCACGGAGAGGCTGAGGAACTCGCTTGATTACCTGAGATCAGTCCTAAATGACAGCACCAGTTTTAAGCTCATTTATAGATATGCCTTTGATTTTGCTCGGGTGAGTCAAGCAAAGTGCATTCTACAAAGCTTTTCACATCCACATCACTCTCAAAACAATATTTCATTAATTTGTAAAATCCCTCGAGGAAACAACTGTTTGCCAACTGCACCTACTTAATACTCCTTGAGGTCTTATTCAAGTAATTGTTCAGTACAAACTTGATCCCTTCGAGTAGGTCAAGATCATTTACAGCTGTAACTTGCCTGATATAGTTACCTAGTTTGACTCAAGTTTTCACTCACAGATACTGAAGTATGATTTAAAGAAAACAACTCAGTTTGGATCTAGTGAATAAAAATGCTAATATTAAATATTCTTAAACTGCATTTGAAAATGTATGGAGTTCTTGCTGCAGATGATGATGTGTCTGTACTACCCTCTGAATTTTGCTCAATTGACTGTTTGCACGGACCTCAGGAAGCTCTTTGTGTTTTTGTGTGGACAGGAAAAGGAGCAGAGGAGTTTGGACTTAAACACAGCAAAATGTATGCTGGGGCTTCTTCTGGGAAAGACGTGGCCCCTGTTTCCTGTCTTTAATCAGTTTCTAGAGGTAAGCCTTGTTGAGCTATTACATCCCCAACAGTCTTTTAATATCATGTACCGGATCAAACGGTATTTACAGCTGTTGAAGTTCCAGTAGGAGATGGAATAGTTTTGTATTAATTTAAGGCACTTCTGTGTTCCGCAGCAATCCAAGTACAAAGTTATCAACAAAGACCAATGGTGCAATGTTTTAGAGTTCAGCAGGACAATCAACTTGGACCTCAGTAACTATGATGAGGATGGTGCCTGTGAGTGAAAACATTGCTACACATTCATGACAATTGTGTTTCATCTGAATGTGACACAAACATCACTTCTAATCTCTTTCCTTCGTCAGGGCCTGTTTTATTGGACGAGTTTGTGGAATGGTACAAGGAAAGGCAAATGTCATAGCGGCAGTGCGAAGCGGAAAATGAATACAGACAACTGTCATAACAACGACCGTGAGAATCAACAACCAATAAGCAAACAACACAAAAATGGTAAAGACATAAATCAGCAGTGACATTGGGTTCTTGCTGGTATCAGAGGGGTTCAGGCTGTGGGAGGGCTAGGGTTGGGGTGCTGTGTTGCAGCCTGTGTGCATGCTGCCCAGAGTGTGGGTGCAGAGGGCTGTCATTGTGGAGTTATATCCCTTACCGATGTTGCATAGTGGGCTAGCTTGCAGCAATCCCCAGTGGCATTGCTCTCTCTCTCACTGTGACATGTCATATTGCTGTGTCTGAATTAGGATAACATGGTTTCACATGGATGATGTAGGCAAAACGGTATTGTGTGGGAGAACCACGTGTCACCCTATGTCTTCTGCACAGAGAAACCAATAGAAGTGACCATTCATGTAGTCTGCCTGAGTCTTAAACATGGTCATTTTGACCTGGACACATTTACATATTAAAATTTTGTGCAATGAGCTTGAACCTGAGCTTTTCTAGACAAATGGCAGTAACTAATGTTAGTTATTTTTTTAATTATATTGGAATTCTTAAAGAAGCACACTGTGTCAAATGGCTGATTGCAGGTTTCTTGTACCTGCACCATTAACTATTGATTGTGCCAGTGATTTCTTCTTCCTCCAGTTTTTGTTCCTTCCTGCTGTTGTTCATCTAGTTTGCTAACCCCCGTTAATGCTACAGACCTCATCACACCAAACAAATCAGCATTGCTGCTTACTAACTCTTATTACAATATAGTGGTGAGCCACTAGTGCTCTGGTCAGCATTTATTGGTCCAAGGGCCAATTTATGCATCTGTGCTGTGCTGGTAAGAGTATTTTTGTGCCTCAAAACAGACGTCACTATGTGTGTCCCACACACAGACCAACAAACCCAAATGTATATACATGCTGTATGTGTGCAAACACACTGAGTGGTCAGGGATTATTTCAGGATGAATTCAGACTGTTTGGGTGTGTTTAAAGTCGAATTAGAGCTAGTTGATGTCCATTTTGTCTTGGTATGTGACATCTGTTGTGTCTTCCTTAGTCCACTGTTCATTACTAGTAGCACCCCCCTCCCAACACTGACAGTGTTAACAAAACTACAGTGAAAGACCAGTGACCTGCTCAGGACAAGGTATCGTGAGTAGACAAAGGTAGCTTTGCTGGATGCATTGGTTTGAACGACCCCGAAGATCCAATTTTAAACAATGGACACTGACAGTTTGGAACTGTGTGATGATGCTATGCTGTTCCTTTTGCCTAGTATAATTGTAACAAATGTATACATTTTTGTCTCTGGCTGTGTTGTGATGCTGAACCGTGGGAAGATTTAATATTTGCATGCATGCTCCAACAGAGCCCTTTGTGAATGAGTTTTATTTTTTTTTTTGAAAAATGTTTTTGTTTTGTACAGGAATTTGTGCAAGTGTTATGTTTTTAATTTGATACTCGCGATCACGTTTTCTTCACTGATGAAAACCAGGATCGTGTTTATTAAGACCTGGAACACACCTGTAACCTCACAGTGGAACAGTTCTCTCCTGCATTTACCATATATTACACATTCTCAGTCATCATAAATAAAGCTCGAGGAAATTGCCTCCAGCCTACAGGATCTAAATTTATTTATTTATTCACAGCACTTAACATTGTTCATACATTTTGAGCCACGCATTAAACACATAAAATTTACATTTCAATTAGTTGTGAAGATAAGGTCTCCGTAAACCTCTACGTCAATGAAATCCTTCACAGACAAGTCGATATCAAAGCTTTAACTTTCATCTTATACTGCATTAAACATCAGCATTCATTTATCCATATTCTCCCATGAAGATGCAGGCTGAACAACCTTGTCCCAACTGTACATATGTATGTAAACTGTGTCTATATGTCTGTTTTCACTATAACCTATGTCTATATACATAAATAAAGGGGTTTATTAACTTAGTGATTTATACTTTGGCCTCGTCATTGTTTCCATATTAGCACAACATAGCATATACCAGTACAATAAGAAAAAAAGAAAAGTGACATCATTTTGATTCACATATTTAAAGATGTGGTCTATAGATAAAGTGTACGTAGCGTATGATATAATGACTGCTATTTTTTTTTTTTATATCAATCATTTTTATGTTTGAAGAATTAAATGTTCTTTGAGCTGCTGGAGAAGCTCTTACTGGTCTTTTCACAGCCAGCACAATTGGCACAGTAGCAGGAGTCACACTTCGATCGCTGTGCTGTGTGATACAGGTCGTACCCCTTTCTTCAAATCAATATGGTGAAGGAGGGTGATATTCCTTGCTGATTCTCCTCTGTTGCTGGTAGGAACTTGTATTTGCCCACTGTTGTTTCTCACTGATCTGTGGAGACCTCCATGTGGGCAAAGCTGCCTCCTCGTCAGGTGGTGGTGTTTCTGGAGGAGGCGGTGGAGCCTCCTGGTGTGGATGAATATCTCTAAGCAAACGCTTTCTGTGGTAGGAAGACGAAAGAAGTAATTCTGGTAGTGACTGCTTGGCAAGTGGGTTGATATCCTTGTCAGAGTTGTGAGAGTTGGAGCGGACAGGAAGGAAGGGTGGACTGTCATCATCCCACAGAGATGATCTCTCCTTTTCCAAGTCTTCATCTTTGCCATCCCACTTTTTTCTCTCTGATGACATGGCTTTTAGAGCACTCAGGCCTTTTCTTTCCCTTCGGTCCTCCGATATAGGTGTCCAAACTATCTTTTTTTTACTGCTTACATCCAAGTGTCTTCTAGGACTTTGGACAGAGAAATAAGTATCATAAGTATGTCTGGAATACTCTACTCTTCTTATTACTTCATCATCGTTGGTGGAATCTATCTTTGAGCCAAAAGGAGTGTTATGTTCTCCATGGAGTGAAAGCTCTTGTGTGGCAGTGAACATTGTAACTTCTTTGTGTTTTTGTTTAGCGTGGTCGGTAGTCTCATCCTCGATGCTGGATGGAGAAGAATTAGCGGGTGACAAAGAATCTTTTATATCCCAATGCTGATACCTTTTTTGAGCTTCTTTGAGCCTCAGTCCAGACAGATGGGAATGGTGTTTGTTTTGCATTGTAGTAGGTCCCATCATTTCATTTTCACTGGCACTGCTCGAGGATGGAGAATGAATTGGTTGCGGTGATAGAGCCTTGATATTCAGACGCCTCTCGATGGAAGGGACAGCGAGACTCTGGTCAGAAAACCTTGTTCCCGCATTTTGATTTACAACTCCAACAATGTCTCTCTGAACTCGCACAACATGGTCAATTGTCTCATTCTCACTATTTTTGCCTGAGGAAGGTTGAATCTCTGATAGTGTTTTAATATCCAAAGCCCTCTTGATTTGGGGGACATTGCTGAGGCTCAGATGAGGCAGTCGAGACAGTCCCCTCTGTTCTGCTAATTCATCATTCTTGATGCTGGAGGAGGAACCAAATAATTCTTTTAATGGAGTAGTTGAAGCTTTCTCATTGTTTTTGATCTCCTGGTACCTCCCAATATTGGACGTGTGAACCTGCCAACCGGCCAACACATTTTCTGGATGAGTTTCTTCTTCAGTTGAGCTGTAGTTCTTTCTCACCCCTTGTATCCCATCTCCTCCTTGATTTTGTCCAGGTTTACTACTTTCTTCATTTTCCATACTTTCATTGCTGGAGGAGGACGGGGAGTCGGGAGGAGGTGCTAATGGCACATTAGGTGGGGTATCTGTATACGATGTGATGTTCAGACGCTTTCTGAAGCGACCAATACCATGATTTAATGTTGGTTTCTGAGAGTAATGGTCTGTGTTTACCTCTGGTTGCGTGCCAATATTCTCAGCCGTGCTTTTGTTTTCCATCTCATCATTAATAGTTGTATACTTTTCTAATTTAATATTAGGAGTCGCCTTAGAAGTTGGAGAAATGTACATCAGTGTGGGAGACTTCATGAACTCCTCTTCTGTGGCCCTGGATATGACTTTGTGGCCAGCTTTCTCATCCATGAGGGGGACACTTCCTGGCCTATCATTTGTGATCGCTATAGTCGTTCCGCCTCCCTCATGACTACTGAGAGAAGATGTCGGTGTAGGTGAACGCCCCTTGATATGCAACCGCCTTTTGACATAGTGATCACTGCTGAGATTTAGATCACGCCACATTGATTCAGGTGGTGGTTCTACATTTTCCTCTACTTTTCCCTTCACTACAGTTGTTGTAGCATCCTCTGCAGTTTCATCACTAGAAGATGAATCACTTGGTGGTGATGGTGTCTTGATATCCAACCGTCTCTTGACTGGCAAAACACGGTCAGGATCAAAGGAGGGCCACTTTGTTTTTTGCCCGAAACCCAGAACCATGTCTACCTCTCCTTGCTCCCGGTTCTCTAAATGATCTGTTTTTTCATCTTCACTCTCACTGCTAGATGATGACTCAGGTGGTGCTGATGGTGCTTTGACATCCAACCGCCTCTTGACACGAGTACTACACCCAAGATCGACAATGGGCCATGCTGACTCTTGTTTAGGACTCACCATTTGAGATTCATTAAATGAAATGTCTAAGAGGTCAGATTTCCCTTGTTCTTGCCTCCTTATGTGGTCCAATGTTTCTTCTTCACTTTCATCACTAGACGATGAATCTGGAGGTCGTGATGGTGCTTTGATATCCAGGCGTCTCTTCAAAGGAGTAATATGATCAAGATCTAGAGCAGGCCACTTTCTTTCTTGATCAAAACAAAGAGATTGCGATTCTTCAAATGAAAGTATTTTCACGTCTTCTGCGCCTTGCTCCAGTGTCTGTATGTTGTGGGTTATTTCATCTTCACTCTCACTGCTAGAAGATGAATCACGAGGCGGTGATGGTGCTTTGACATCCAACCGCCTCTTGACACGAGTAATGTGGTCAAGATCTACAATGGGCCATTTTGATTCTGGACTGAGACTCACAGTTTGAGATTCTTTCATTGAAAGCACAGGTATGTCCAACTTCTCTTGCTCCTGCATCTGTATGTTGTGTGTTATTTCATCTTCACTCTCACTGCTGGATGATGGATCACGAGGTGGTGATGGTGATTTGACATCCAACCGCCTCTTGACACGAGTGATATGGTCAAGATCTACAATGGGCCATTTTGATTCTGGACTGAGACTCACAGTTTGAGATTCTTTAGTTGAAAGCACAGGTATGTCCAACTTCTCTTGCTTCTTCTTCTCTGTGTGGTCTGTTGTTTCACCTTCACTCTCACTGCTGGATGATGAATCATGTGGTGGTGATGGTGCTTTGATATCCAACCGCCTCTTGACACGAGTACTACGCTCAAGGTCTACAATGGGCCATTTTGATTCTGGTTGAGGACTCACCATTTGGGATTCATTAAATGAAATGTTTAAAAGGTCTGATTTACCTTGTTCTTGCCTCCTTATGTGGTCCGATGTTTCCTCTTGACTTTCATCACTAGAAGATGAATCTAGAGGAGGTGATGGTGCTTTGATAGCCAAACGTCTCTTGACACGAGTAATGTGGTCAAGATCTACAACGGGCCATGCTGACTCTGGTCTAGGACTCACAGCTTGAGATTCATTAAATGGAATGTTTAAAAGGTCCACTTTCCCTTGCTCCTGCCTACCTATGTGGTCCGTTGTTTCTTCTTCACTTTCATCACTAGAAGATGAATTAGGAGGTGGTGATGGTGCTTTGACATCCAACCGCCTCTTGACACGAGTAATGTGGTCAAGATCTACAATGGGCCATTTTGATTCTGGACTGAGACTCACAGCTTGAGATTCTTTAGTTGAAAGCACAGGTATGTCCAACTTCTCTTGCTCCTGCATCTGTATGTTGTGTGTTATTTCATCTTCCCTCTCACTGCTGGATGATAAATCACGTGGGGGTGATGGTGCTTTGATATCCAAACGTCTCTTGACGCGAGTAATGTGGTCAAGATCTACAACGGGCCATGCTGACTCTGGTCTAGGACTCACAGCTTGAGATTCTTTCAATGAAATGTTTAAAAGGTCCACTTTCCCTTGCTCCTGCCTACCTATGTGGTCAGACATTTCGTCTTCACTTTCATCACTAGAAGATGAATTAGGAGGTGGTGATGGTGCTTTGACATCCAACCGCCTCTTGACACGAGTGATGTGGTCAAGATCTACAATGGGCCATTTTGATTCTGGACTGAGGACTCACAGTTTGGGATTCATTAAATGAAATGTTTAAAAGGTCTGATTTCCCTTGCTCTTGCCTCCCTATGTGGTCAGAC
>OMNV01002687.1:9435-36434 GCA_900303265.1 Brotula barbata
ATTACTCCCCCCCCCCCCCCCCCCCACCCCCCCCACACACACACACATACACACACACACACACACAGACACACATACTGAGCACACACACGCATACAGAGCACACAAGAGAAAGCTATGCGTGAACATCACAGAGAATTTACCAGTCTTTTATGACCACCAACAGGCAAAGGAAATATGTGAGCACATCTCCTCAGGACAAAACCACTTCATTGTAGTGATCATAGACCCAATGTGGTTCCTATTACTATCAAATAGGACCACAGTGTGTGTTACTTTGCCCAGCAGGGAAGCTTTTGCTTTTCATAGGAAAAGACCAGACCCAAAGTGAAATCATTTGTAAATTGTCATTTAGGCTCAAAACAGATGCTGGCAGACTGTTCTGATTTAAAGTTCTGAGGACAACGGTGTAACTGATCTCTATTTGAGGCCATATTCAAGGATATTACTCCATTTTAGGTTTTTATGGTACTGGGTGAAGGGTATATTACAGATTCAGTCAATTACTACCTTGAATGTGCTATTGGTAAGCTAAGTAATTCTTTGGACAAAGTTCGTGTACAGTTCATAAAAAAAAACAAAAATCAATTTCAGGTTATATCATTGTTAATTGTTTGTTTTTTTTCATTATTACGGTATAAATATACCAGTTCCCTACCATTGCTCGCCAATTGTCATCAAAATGAAGAAATGTGAAAAAAAGAGACCAGATAATTAAAAGAAATGGCCACAATCTGCCCCTTGTCAAGTTGGTTTCTCTTGATGAATTCAAGGAGATTTGTTCTTTCAAAATTTTCCAAATATTCTGCATAAGCGGTCAATTGCAAATTATATATGTAATCAAAATTCTAACATTGAATAGAGGTGACAGCAAGTCTATGGGCGTGTCAACAGCTGAAGTGTGCTCCATCCCACTCCTTATCCAACCCCCAGCTCCTTTCTTAATGAAGTAAGTAAACTTCAATACTAGAGGCCCCTTTCACAAGTTTCCCATCACTATATTATAACTTTTGGGTTTTGAGAAAAGAAAACAGTCTGTATTTGGTTAAGGAGACTTCAAAGAGGATTTTTCTTTCAATGTAGTTCAACTTTGAAGAGTGAAAAAAGCCCTGATCCGCAACATGTTTGCATTTTGTTGAAGGTAAAAGCTGGGAAAAACCGCAAGCAATCGGAGACGCATATACATTCTAGCGTAGACTGTTATTCTGAAACCATACCACTGTCAATACACAAGACAAGACAAGACCCAACAGTAGCCTAATGTAGACCAAATGAAAATATCCCCCAAAAAATCCAGACCATCAAATGTGCTTTGTTTGTGACCATTTGATACATTTTAAAAGGACTGTTTTTAAGAAAAAACAACCTGCTTTTAAATTCTGTAGCATTATTGGTGGTGTACATTTTACTATCGTCATTATAGCCTTTTTGGTGTCTAATCAAAGGAAACTGGAGGTAGCGATGACGCTTAGAAAGAATGACCGTTGAATACAGTCATAAAGGTGCAGAGGTGAACCATTGAAAAGCACAGCAAAAATAACCTCAGAGTTGTTTTTGAAATGGTTGACGCTCTTAATCAAGCAACGGACTGGAACAGGAAACGGATGTACCCTCGCAAGTAACACAACTAGTCATATGGCATTTTAGACCAACTGTCTCCAGTCATGAACTGAGGGCTGATGCATGAAGACTGTGTGCTTTGAAAATGGACTCTGCAGACTTCCACATTGACACTACTGCTGTGTATGAATCCAAAGCTTTATGTAAAAATACCACACAAAAAATATATATATTTTAGGAGCAAAGTTCTAGGGAGAGGACAATTATAGAATGTCGACCAACTGTAGCATATCTGCATACAGTACCATCCCATATCTGCTGTATGCTTCATTTTGGTTGGTTTGGAGTTAACTGATACTGCTTGTCTGTTTGTTGGTGGATCAGAAGTCTTAGAAGCAAAGAGTTTTTCCATAAACATTGTCCCAGATTCTTTATACAGTGTTTGTTGTCTTTAATTTTAATTGGGAGCTATTTTGGTAATGATTCTGGTTTGCAGAAGTGCAATCAGAAAATTAAGTCAAAAGTAAAGTTGGCTACCTGTCTCATAGATCTAATTTCTATGCCAGAGATGTCAAACAAAGTCCATAAAATCGTATCACAAACTGAGAAGGAGCCAGATTGAGCAGATTGAGTGAAATTCCAAACGTCAGATTTTTTAGAACATATTTTTTCCCTTGTAATATTGTGTCAGAAATACTAAAATAGCTGCTGTTGGAACATTATGGAAAACTTGATGTAACTTGTAGATGTTGAGCTTAACCAATCAAAAATTGAACAATCTAAAGTTTAAGTGGATAACATTTTTGGGCTCAGTCTCTCACAGTAGGAGAGAAAATACTTCAGTCTTGACTCACCGTTTTGCATCGATCACACAGATAAATCAGTCATATTAAAGCAAAGAGTTGCTAGCTTCTTTAGCCAACAGTTGAGTCAGTAGACCATTACGTAATGCAGCAGCAAGATATGGTTTATGTTATTTCATTCTGACTGGAGAGTCTTGCTCTCTTACCAGTACTAATGTGATTGCTACTGCTCTCCACCTACACAGTAAACAAGCAGCTGAACGCAACAAGTCCAAGCCAGTCAAATGGATGTCAAAAGTTTTTCTTGGAAATGTTCGGGGGGGAGTGTAGGACATTTGGATAGAACAAGGACAAAGAGAGCAAAATACTGAGGTCTCATTCAAAGTTCACATATTTAATTAACGTGCTCTATGTAGTAGAGCTGCCAGCAAACACCCTGAAAGAATCTTGACATCATGTTTGGAAATCCTCCTGTCACACCAATAGGTGGCAGAAGATGCCAGTAAGATCCAGTGAGACATGACTGACGTTCCACCCAATTTCCAGGCAAAGATGAGAGAAACTTCCTAGTCAGTCCTTCAAGTGCCACTTTGTCAGATAGCTTCCCACCCCAGTGAGAGGTGTGGGGAGAGTGAGTGGGGGAGGAAAGTACGAAGGAAGGAAGGAAGGGAAGAAGGGAAAGGAGGTAAATGTCATCGAAAGCACTTCGTGATGTTTAAACACTTGCCAGCCTAACAGTTTGTCACTTCTTGGCAATTACCTTACTATGAGCAACAATAACAAAAACAACAGATTACAAGATTGCAAAGGAACCTCACCAGACGGAGGAGGATAAATTTATCCCGAGAACGTACATCCTCCAAAGCAGATACATGCGCTTGCGTATGCAGCGTGGCAGGACTTTTATATTTGTGTCCATGATGGCTACAAACTTTAGAGAGCACGAGAGAAGGAAATATTTGCTTTTGGCACATTCCAATCCATGCAGCTGTAGAAAACTTTACTCAAAAAAAAGTGTGCAGTGTTTTTGTCTAGAACTTCAGTGAACATGGAATACAAATATTTCATGTTTATTATGCGTTAGAAAGTATTAAAACATGGTGGACAGTAGAAGAGAAGATTGAAGGATTAAACTCAGCAAGGTGAAGCGGTTGGAGTGTCATGGTCCACATACTACACACCAAAGTATGTCAGAGTTCAGAGGTTTTATACGTATTTTTTGATTATCTTTCAGTACAGAGAATGGCGATTAGTGACTCAAGAAAATAGATACATGTATCATATGTATCACCATCGTTATGACAGAGAATAATGCACCAATCAGAATGATTTATATACAGTATATGTATATATGCAGTATATGACTTTCATTATGATTAATGAATAGGGAAAGTCCTCTTCCCTGAAATGATGTCACACAGCAATGGATGCCAATCGTGGCACTAATTCAGAATGTGCAGATATTAATGGTTGTAATCAGCTTGATGTCTTCTTTGAATGATCTGTGTGTGCGTGGGTGCACTCGTGTGTGTGTGTGTGTGTGGGCTGCAGATGTGTCAGCTCGTCGTCATGTGTAACCACACCAGTCGTGGTTGTAGGTGGGGTCATATTTATTGGCATTTTTATAGATTCTGGAATTCTTGGTTTGGAGCATCTGGGGAGGAGTTCTTTTTACATGAAAATATTATTTGAATGATGATTATTTGTATTTTATCTGTCTTTACTTCTGTTATATAGAGTCCAGTGTGGCAACAATTTACAAATTGATTTTCTGAGCACGCCATTTTTTATTTTTTTCAGATGTCCTTTGAAAGGGATAAGTTGTTTCACTTAAGAGAGGTATTTTGTGCAAACCAGAAAACTCAACAAAGTTTCTGACGTGACATTTCAAAGCTGTTGGCCATCAAAGATCACAAAGTAGTTCCTTGATAATCATCGAACTTGTAGCTATGATTTCATATGTCAGCTCTCTTTAAAATCGTCTCTTTCATTGTTAATTCTTGTCAGTCACTCGTTTTGGCTCCTTACAGTTGACTGATGTGAGCTGTCGCCCTCTTTTTTTTTTTTTTATTTGGACGTTGTGAGTGCCCTTTGGACTTACATTGATATAAAACAAAACAAATAAATGTAAAATCAGTGAATACTGCATACGTTTCTGCATTACCAGGAGCTGATTATCTTTTGTGTTAAGTGATTAGTCTACTTCCTCTCTTGAGTCAGCGTTGGTAAAAGAAAGAAAGAATGGGATGGGGGCCTGAGAGCAGAGGAAAGAGGTGGTCCAGGGGACAGGACTGACTCATTTTGCGAGCGCGTAGGTTTACTTACACTAACAAATAAAGTTGCTGCAAAACTAAACCTTGGTGGGCGGATGTTCTCGCCCCAAATTACCACACAAAAAGGGAACCATATGATTACTATGAAGTCAATGTTGGGGTGGATTTGAAAACAAGCCTGGACTCCATTTTAATAATCCAGCGAGCATGTTGATTTACTTTGAGGACTTTTGAGATCACTCCTGTGTCGTAACAATGGCTCGGGGAGCTGCTGGGAAATTTGGCATGAAAAGAGGTAGTTCATACCACAAAGCTCTGTGGTTTTGGATTATACAAAAAACAAGGGGGAATGTTGTTGGTGCTTCTATAGTGAATGTGTAAAACATTTGGTTCCTCATTTGAATAGACGTCAATTCACTCGTTACAGTGAGCAGTTTGTTCTTGATTGAATAACCTTATCTAACCTTGCGTCTTCTGGTTGTCATTTCAGTACCAGGTTAAAGACCGTCTACACACATTTCCATTCGGAGTTGGCAAATATTAAAAATCTGAATCCAGTGATGTTACCATTATTCACTAATAAAAACATTTTTAACGGTAATACTTTGCATAAATTGTGGGAGTGGTTTTCAACTGACACCAGTAGACTAAGTATCATGTCCTCTCCCCAGGAGCCGACAACATCAAGAAATACTGGAGTCGTTACTACCAGGGCTCACAGGGTGTAGTCTTCGTTTTGGACAGCGCCTCGTCGGACGAAGACCTTGAGGCGGCACGCAACGAGCTCCACTCAGCCCTGCAACATCCACAGCTCTGCACACTGCCTTTTCTCATTCTCGCCAACCACCAGGACAAGCCTGCTGCACGGACGCCAAACCAGGTAAGCCAGTTCTATCCTCTGTGCCACTTCACTGTCTAACCTATGTGTGGAGTCATGTAAGTCGTTTTATACCACACAGCTACACTACGTGGCCAAAAGTATGTGGACTTCCACAGATTATGGACTTCAGGTGTTTCAGTCTGGGGAAGGCCTTTTCCTGTTCCAGCATGACTAACAAAGTGAGGTCCGTAAAGACATGGTGTAATGAATTGATGTGGACCCCGGTAGCCTGCACATAGCCCTGACCTCAAGCCCATTGAACAGCATTGGGATGAATTGGAACGTTGATTGCAAGCCAGGCCCTCTCGTCCAACTTTGTCACGTGACCTCACAAATGTTCATTTGACTGAATGGGTTCACACAGACACACTTTTATAGCTGCAAGTGGAGGGGGTGGCCGCTATAACCACTCAATTGAATGGATATGTCCAGCTAACTCTTATAGCTTTGGCCCATCCAAGTTTCCCCTAAAACTCCAGATGTAACCGCACCAAATATAATCCCAACATTTCCTAAAGTGTAACGCTGTAACGCCAACACCTGATGTGCTTTATCCCCATATGTTTAGCACAGATAGCAGCCGTACGTGAGATCTCTGGTTGGCAATGTTACCTGGTTGTTGGCTCAGCCAGTCAAATCCACATTGGCTTGGTTCTGGCTACTAAAGAAGCTTTTAGTTATGTTTCACTGTGCTTGTCTAGACCTCCAGTCCCAACCAGCAACTCAACATGTCAGGCCAGCTGTGGTGTACATAACAATTGTTTTGGCCATCATCTGTGGATTCTGAATTTAAACCAGTGTATCTGGGTTTTATGCTTGTAGCTCCCTTTTTGTAATACATCTGTCTTTGACAGAGTTAGAGCACAGAAGAACACATGTGCTTCCAAGATGCTTTCTTTATTCTTGCCAGTAAATGATCCATGAAACTGTTTTGGGCTCTGCAGATTCACCCATTACTGTCCGCTAGTGTGGTTTTTCCTTATTGAGTGAATACATTATATGCAGTGCAGTCATTTCAATTGTTTACTAGTTTCTTATTTTAGCAAATATTTCAATGGTGCCAATCAAGAATCTTAGATATGATGTTGGAGGTATTTACAGTTGTTAACATGCGTCAATGAGTTTATTATATATGTTTAAACATTTGACCTAAATAGCACGGAATTAATATTTTTTATTTAATAATATCTCCTTAAAAATGTCACCCAGGGCTACTTTGCCCCAGACTAATGCTTGGGTTTTTGCCCCTTTAACTGCCTTTACTATCTCAATATTAAATTCAGAACAGTAGACTTTATCCCTTTATATACATAGGAACACGAAACATCCATGTTTTGCAGATATTATCTGTTGTGCTATGAAAATTTTATATGTAGCATTTGTTTGGTCTTTTTTGACCGCTTTGCACCCTTTCTTGATACAAAATAATGCAAAATAATGTCATGGAGTAGCAATCTCCCTCTCTCTCTCAAACACACAAATCAGTCTTGTCCTCAGCATTCCCTCCAAGCCTTAGTCAGTTGTGAGGAAAACAATGCCTGCTACGAATTGGAGCACATCTGTTTTCAGTGTACTAAACCCAAACTTGTGTTGCTGATGCATTATGACAAAGTTATGACACACAGAACAGCAGTGACTGGAATGTGTCATCCTTTTGCAGGACCTTTCCTGTGCCGTACCAGCAAAAGGGTGTTGTGAATTACAGCAGGGGCAGAGTCGGTGGTAAACGGTTTTTATAAATGTTTGCACATTGTTCCTGCTCTGACCTGAGTGTTGGACGATCACGACAACTACACTAACTCACCAAGGAATCTGAACTGCTCTTACAGTCAGCGACAATGACAGATTTTCACCTCTTCACCACCCTACATGCAGACATATCATTAATCATCAATTTGCCATATTTGACAGCCACACACTTTTAACACACACACAGACATGCCTTGTTTTTTTTCATTTGTACCACATTTTTTGCCCTCAGCTGATCCTAGGTGGAACCCTTGAACAAATTTCCTTTACACATGAAGTATTTTTCTTTGGCTGCGTTTAATCACTGGTGACACAATCATTGTCCTAGCTGAGAACGTTTCCTCATTTGTTGTCAAGACCTGCACAAACAAACCTTTTTTCCCGTCAGTGGTTTGAGCGAAAAGCCTCTCAGAGGTTGTAAACAATGGTACTCCCACAACCTTTTCTTGCCATGACTTTTTAGATTGCAAGTGACTGTGGGAGTTAGACTATAAATTATAATATAAATCAACTTTTGATCATTTTTTGTATGAGTGTACCGTGTGCCTGGATTATTTTATCCATGATGTGATGTAACTTAATCTTACTCCTGAGCATAGAGTAGAAATCAGACTTTTAGCTCTGGTGTCACCAGGTATTCACTTAGATCTATATTTTGTATGGATTCCAGTGTATGGGTATCAGTTACACACACGTACACTGGTAGAGGCCAATTGACAGTGAAAGAAAGCATTGCATATTACAATTTCTGATGAGTGTTGAAGTGAGACTTAATCTGCAGTACATCGATGAAGTCACGGTTGGCCTGTTGCTTCAGGGTTCAACCCTCCATTTACATGTTAATGTTCATTTTTTGGATGGCATTCCTACCTTTAATTCTGCATTCATGAGCACATCTGCATTACTCTTTGTAATGCCTGTAAAATCTTTTTGTTTGTTCTTCAGAGATTGGGAAGGTATTCTCACTGAAACCCCCTCAAAACTATCTAAACATAAATGTTTATGACGTTTGAGTTTTCACTGATTTAGGGTCTCCTAAATAATTAGTTTGCTTTGCTCTGTCAGCCCCTTAATTTTTGAATTGTCCACTTTCTCTCTCTTTGCTAGTCATGCTCCAACCGTCTACCTCCCTCACAGGAGCCTCTTGGATGTTATGGCTAGCATTCCCAGAGTGGTGCTCACTCATGTTTCAAAAACCTGGAACCTCACTTTCCTGTGTACTCACAAACTTATACACACACTCTCACATCATCTACAGAGGCCCATTCTAGAGTTTTTTAAGGATAACTCAAATGGATGTCCAGAGAGAGGACCATCTGCTATCCCTTGTCTAGACCACCAGTGTTGCAGCACTTCAGAGATTCAAAATCTGCTCTGGGAAATACAAGGAGCAAAAGTTCTTTCCCAGATTATTGTTGGGGTACAACAAGAATTTATGCGAAGTAAGCTTATGAGTACACCTGAACCTATGTAACTCCTGTCATTTGTTTGGTTTAGTTGAACTTAAGCACTTGAAGCGATAGTCACGGAAGCCCACTATAATCTTATTAATATATTAAATAGCAAATGCCACCTTCCCTACAGTTCAACGACACTGGTCTCTTTGTTTAGCTTCATAATATAACCAGTTAATTCTAAATCTGAGCCGTTTGTGCTGGTGTGAGCATGACATGACTTTGCCATATTTTATACATGAATGCATCCGTCTCTGCAAGTGTTGGCTTCTGGACTGCTTGCGAACATGGGCACATAAGTGGCTTATACAAAGAGAGAGATGAAATGCGTCACTTGGTAAAGGCCTCGGTTTCCTTATTTTGCAGAGTCATTCCACTCCGTCGCCAATCATTTACACATAATGATGTTGGTGTGGCCAAGGAAAAAGTTATCATTGATGCAGTTTTCATATTATGTCTACCCAGTTCAGCGAAAATGCAACAAAATGTTTGAATGTTACAAAGTTGTGTGCCTTGAGGATCTAAAATAGAAATTGATGCTGATGTGAGTGACGTGTCAGTGTGATACAAGCTGAGGTCACGCTCCTTTCAAGAATTTAGCTCTTCATTCCATATACTCATACACTCTTTCTATACCTCTTGCACTTGCAATGTCACTTAATTTACTTATCTTTCTGTTCATCAACAAGCAGTCTCAGGAGTCAGTCAGGAGATGGCTCTCAACCTGTAATGTCAAATTGTAAAAGGATGAACAATGGAGAAAAATACTATGCACAGTCGACCACTGGAGAATACATGAGAGCAAACCCCATTTTATTAACCAAACATTTGCTCGACATCCACAGGGGTCCCTTCCTTGTGTTCATTTCCAGTTCGCCCAGGGCTCCCATGCTATAAACTATAAACAGAGGAACTGTGTCGAGATATAATTATATCAAAAACAAAATAATGTCCAAGCACTAAAGGCATACAGTATGCGATGGCTCTGTTTAGCTGTTGCCACAAAAATTGCTTTTTGTTACCGACCTGCATTTTGCATTACTAGCTGCACCTGATGAGTTCGACAGGGTTCTCACACTGTGTCTATTATATTTATATTTGAAGTCAGAATTAGCATTTATGTGTTTATTTAATTTGAAAATTGTGCAAAATATTTGACTGATTTGTGAATTATTCACCAGTGTGTGAAGTGTGAAGGGGAATTCCAGTATCGCCAACTGTTAAAAGTGCCATCTTTATGGTGTGGTTTGCTTTCAGGAAGTTTGGGAATATTTATGTGCTTGCATTACTCATTGATGAGGGTTGTCAAATAGCTTTACTGTAGAGCTGAGAAGCTGAATATTAAATGAAAGTTACACTAAAAGTATGCAGGTGCGTGTCAGAAACAGGTGGAAAACGACCCTTAGTACTGGTGTGGTTGGTCCCGTGTGCGTGCAGTCTTTCCTCGGCTGAGATAAAGATATAGATATAGATATGCCACTTTCTATTTCCAATGTTCTTTCCTCCTCAACAGCAGAGTTATCAGAAGCACTGCACCAAACGGAGGCCTAAGAGCGAAATCTAGCAAGTGTTAGTTCATGTACACGCTGTCTGGTTGGGTCACCTGGAGTGTTTTTCCAGGTACTGTGAATAACCACTCTGATTGAATTGTTGGAGTAGTTGCTGTAGGTTTTGTTGAAGATTGCATCGTTATTATTGGTGATTTTAATGAATTCTTAGTAGTTTTCACAATGGGTCAAATTAAAAATCTGTTTGGCCTTGTGTGATTACTAAACCTTAAAAACCAGTTTGTTCTGGGGTTTTTTAGCATTTCTGCTTTTATTATGATAGGTACAATAAGGAGATGGTCAAGAAGGACTGGGTAGAGAGATGGGAGGACATGCAGCAAAGGGAACAGGTCAGAATACTGAGAAGTGGCTGGCTAGAGATGATCACAGATCAAAGCAACCTAGTCTAAGATATAACTCCAATGTTCATCCAACCCAGTCCAAACTTCCAAGCACCCCTGTGGAAGATGCAATTTTACCTTACCCAGAACAAGAGCACCAGGACCCACTCCTGTAGCTGGGGCAGGGAGTGGTGTTTGCAGGCGAGGACCTGGTTGCCAGGCCACCCAAGTAACCTGGCAGGATCCAAGAAGACTAGCTTAGGACCATCGTGTTGGCTCACCACTCACAAGGTGCAGGTTAGGGGTGCGATGTAGTGCCCAACAGTCTCGGCTTCCTGACCCACAGTAAGTGTATATGTAACATGTGATAAAAGTGTGGCATTGCTGCTATTTGTAGATGGGGTTTTTTTGCCTATTGATCCTCCAGGAAAGGCTAAAGGATTTGCTGGGGAAAGGGATGTTTGCTGTGCTCTGTTGGCCCTGTTGCCACTGACCACGATTAAGCAGGTTAGAAAATGGAGGGATGGATTGCTTTTCTCATAATTACTGTTCGAGTGGGTATTTTGCAGTATGTGCCACACTAATTGCAATACGATTTGTGATGATTTTTTGCATTAATTATGTCGGCGTACTTCTCAAGCCGAATAGATGCACTATGAATCAAAATCGTGATTTTCTTTCCTCCAAAAACCTGACTTTAACTCCAAGGAAAGTAGGTTATCATATATTGCAGTAAACCTTCAAACATTTTCAACACACCAAAACCTAAAAGCTTCTGTCTCCTAAGAGCCTCTCCAAGCTCTCGTGTCCACCAAAAAAACTCATCGTAGGACACAAGTCAGATCGGATGTACCCAAATAATTTCACTTGCTCGTGTATCCTCATGTAAGACACCATACATCCCCTGTATGTTATGTTTCTTTTATTATTTATGAAATTTCCATTAGCTTTTACCAAAGTGAGCATGAGTCCTGCTCAGGGTCAGTGCACATAGCTTTTGAGATCTTTTGGGCCAGTGTGACTGCTGAAACTTTTGCCTCATAGAAATCTACTTTACACTGCTCTTTATGTTATCACCGGGGTAGGTGAGTAACAGTGTAAGGGCATTTTGAGAAGAAGTGAATGGTTTTTGCCACATCATAAATTTTAACTGTTTTTTGACAATCTCTTAATGATTTCTTGGAGCTATGCTGTAATCCATAATCATTTAACATTTCCAAGTACTTTGAAAATCATTCTTTCAACAAAGGTAATCACCCTTGACCTGCCATAACATGTTGCTCCGGGAAACAAAGTCTGGCTACAACCTACGTAATCCTCTTGAAAGCATGTTAAAATGTTTAGTCAGGTGAAGTCCTAGATGAAGTTTTGAATGTTTTAAAGGTTTAGAATCTAAAGGTCAAATATCTATTCCCACAAATAGTCATTACATGGTGTATAATGTTGCAACTCTTGGTGGAAATCTCAACAGAGAGCCACGCAGTGGGTCTTTCACTGAAGATCTACCACCATCTACAAATTAGATTAGGCTCACAGATGAATGAAATTATGTATTGTCACACAGTTTTATTGCATTGAATTTCGCCAGCATCCTGCTGCGGACTGTGGACTTTTTCTCACGCCCCTGCAGCAAGTTTACGTTTGAGCTGTGCAAACCTCATGCTATGGCAGCTGCTTTGCAAGTTCTTGATTCTTTTGATCGTTTGACAAGCACAACCCAAAAACAAGCCCAAATTTAGCTGGTCTGAACTCCATTGGCAGCTCCTGTGGCAATGACAGCATCCATAGACAACGTCATCTGTTTAGGCCTTCTTCTCACAGCTAGCACCGTTGACAGAAAAAAAGGTAGCTCATTTCCTCAACATACACAATATGTGCATTTGCCAGTGCTGTTTTCTGTGGCACTCCTTGTTTACATACAGTCTCCCATTTCTTACTTGGGGTGCTTCTGGCACTGCTACACCAAGGGTAGTTTTGGGTGAGAAAAGGTGGTGCTGCTCAGGGGGTCTGTTAAAGCTTCACTGGGGCTCTCTGTGCTGGTGCAAGTGTTTTTCAGGAGTAGGGTGGGTCTGGAGGAGGTAGAAGGAAACATGGGACAGAATTCCTTGTTGACATCAATCTCCTGCCGTTGGGGGGCCCAAGGAAGCTGGGAAAGAGTGGAGGGGAGGTCACCCTGTTGATATAACACCTCAACAAAGCAGGCCTGTTAGGATGGCTGAGCCTAATGGACTGTGTCCATGAGGGGCTCTTGTTTTAATAAAAATGCTGTCTGTGTAACTTTTTTAAAATTCTTTTGGATCAGTGCTTGTGTTGTCTGAGGAAGAGATAGAGGGAAGGAACGAAACCTATGGAAATGAGACACTGCGAGGAGAAACAATGGAGACCAACAGGGACGCATACACGGAGGGGTTGAAAGAAAGAAGGTGAGAACAAATGTGCGAGCTGGTTTGTGCACACGAGCAGCAGCGACGGATGAAATAGAGTGAGGGATGGTTGCAATATTATCTAACCTTGAGAATTGTGATGACGTCTCCCCTCCTCTCTAAAATTTAATATGGAAGCAGTGAAACCCTCTGGTTAAAGTCCCCCGATGACTGAGACAGGAAAAGCATTTCCTCTCTCTTTCTCACTTTTTCTTTATTAAACGTACCACTCACTCTCGTCTTCAGCATTCCCTCCAAGCTTTGGTCCAATGTGAAGAAAACAATGCCTGCCATGAATTGGAGCACATCTGTTTTCAGTGTACTAAACCCAAACTTGTGTTGCTGATGCATTGTGACAAAGTTATGACACACAGAACAGCAGTGACTGGAATGCGTCATCCTTTTGCAGGACCCTTCCTGTGCCGTACCAGCAAGAGAGTGTTGTGCATTACAACAGTGCCAAAGTCACTGTTCTACCGTTGTAATAAATGTTTGCACATTATTCCAGCTCTGACCTGAGTGTTGGACGATCACGACAAGAGCACTAACTCACCAGGGAAACACCGCTGTTACAGTCAGTGGCAAAGACAGATTTCACCTCTTCACCACCCTGCATGCAAACATATCATTAATCATCAATTTGCCATGTTTGACAGCCACACACACATACACTCCAACACACAGGCAGACAGGCTTTGTTTTTTTTTCATTTGTACCACATTGTCTGCCCTCAGCTGATCCTAGTTGGAACCCTTGAACGAATTTCCTTTACACAAGGAGTATTTTTCTTTGGCTGCGTTTGATCACTGATGACACAATCATTGTCCTAGCTGAGAACATCTCCTCATTTGTTGTCAGGACCTTTGATAAATAAACCTTTTTTTCCTTCAGTGGTTTGAGGGAAAGGCCTCTCAGAGTTTTTAAACCACAGTACTCCCACAACCTTCTCTTGCCATGATTTTTACGTTCAAGTGACTATGGGAGTTAAACTGTAAATTATCATCCGTGCAGTTTCTGTAAAAATGCACTGTGTGCCTGGATTTCTCCACCCATGATATAATTCAACATAATACGACTAACCTAAGAGTAGAAATCAGACATTGAGCTGTCACATTCCATCTTTTACTGTAGTTACATAATTTCTGTAATAATATTATTTATTGTTGATCTAGTAAATTTAGCACTCCCTTTCATGGCACATCTTTAAGTTTAAAAAGGTCATTGTGTTTTGGATTCAGCCCTTTATTATATTGTCATATTTCCTACACTTTTAAGGCTGTTTTACTTTGACCGCATTTTTTAGGTTGTAACCAAATAATGTCGTCATCAGTGATCAGTGGATCTGTCAGTTGCGGCCATAGTTGAGGCCACCACCAGAGATTATGTGGGTGGTTGGGTCATGGTGTAGAGAAGTAATTGTTAGCCAGCCTTTTTGTCTCTATTATCAGGCTTGCTGAAATAAAGTGGGTGGACTGGGTTGTGGGGGTTGGGCTTAGTTTTCTGTTTGATCATTGATCTCCATGACCCTTTTTGAAGGGTCTTAATCTCTCAGTTGACCTGCTCAAGGTTTTTTTTTTAAGAACGTCGACCGGGGTTGATGTTGACTGGGAACCGTGTAGACTGAGGATGTTGTGGGGGGAAATGATGGTTGATTCTACTTCAGTGGAGATACAGGGGTGTTACAAGTCTTCTTGCGTGCGTGCGTGTGTGTGCGTTGGCACATGGCTGCAAGTACATGCAAAATAGAAGCTTCTCATCCAGGATATGGAAGCTAGTACGAGCTGCTCGGCTTATTCAGGCCTCTTAGCACAGATGCATACACCTATGTGGAAATTTTCACTTTAACGTTTATACAGTCCTAGCTCGCCCACACACAAGGAGGTAGAGATATACATGGAATGCAATCTCGTGTAGCACTTAATGCCTGAACAAAGATGTGTTGTGCAACTCCTCATATACTCTGCTTTGATTGTTCAGAACAGCGTGGGTTTGCAAGGTGCTTGTAGTGAATTTAGTGATTTAAATTGCTATCTTAACACTGTCTGAACATGTAACCCTCCTGAGGATGTTCTTCTAACATGCAAATGTCTAACTCTATTGCCAAACATTTTAAAGTTATATTTCCTCCAGTCTTTGTGCGTCAGAGCTGTTAAAGAGGCAGTACTATCCATGACAATCAGAGGAGAATGCTGTCTGTATCACACAGGCGGTTGTGACAAGATACCTAGACTGCTCCCTTTCACATACATGTGCATGACAAGTAAGCTGCATTTTGTCACCGATGTTATGCATATCCTAATGATGTATTAATGGTCATTGACAGTTGGCAGTGTTGAAAATTGCTATGATAATTTTTTCAAATCCTGAAGCAGTCTTTTTACTTGAAAAATAGCTGAAATTAGTAAGATAACCGCATCATGGTAGTGGCTGGAGAAAGTTGATCTGAACTGGGCCTATCAGGAACTAGGCATCAAGAGCAATTATGGTATACTTTGTGCAATCTTCGTCAAGAAGACATTAGATGAGGTCACTGACTCATTTTTCAAGCTGTCTACTTAGTTCAAGTTAACATCAACAGATTTCTATCCAAAATACCCAGGGGGTGGGATAACTCAGGTAGCTCATTTGATTTGATTATAGGGAATAACTCAGGCAAAGTAAAGTTTTGGAACCAGTTATCTGCATCATGACTCCTAAAGAGAGATTAATTTTTCTACCGCCTTTATTTGACATTTATTTCATAAATCACACCTTCAAAGTTGCTGATGCCAGTGTGTTTGCTTTTTCTATCTGTTCTGTTTTGCAATTAGCCAATTGATGAGAAGATGTCCTCTTTATTTTGAGGCTTTTATGTGAAGAATGAAACACCCTGACGAGAAAAGAGTGGCATGGAGGGATGAGGCATGTTTTCATTAGAGTCTTTTTGGTATTCAGACCAGATAATTAAGTCGCTCTTTTACTTGTCTCTTCTTAAAGACCTCCAGATATGCTCAAATCTTTACAGACAAGGTGTGAGGCTTTAACACGCCCATCTATGAACAGCTGTGTAGATTTTTATCCATCCGTGCACACTTCCAGAGTTATCAAACGGTTTCCTGTCAGCTACCCTGGTCACCTTAATTTTCCTCCCTGCCTCTGTTGCACTACCACACATGACATTGTGCAATTAATTCTTAGAAATGCAGCTTGCACAACAAATACAGACAAAACCATAGATGGTTTGAGCTCTCTGTTCATTACTGTCCTCCCGTGGAATGGTTTAAGAACTATCTTACACAAGAGCTCTGGGAAGGAAACCATAAAGAATAGATTTGATTTGAAGAGGAAAACCACAGTGCCGGGTGAATTGTGATAATGACAGATGGAACACTTCCTGGCTTCTTGTTTTGAAGGGAGATTCTGATCTCAAGCAGTGTTACCTAAGATACTCAACGTAGTCAGCTACAGAGATTACACTAATGAGGCTGAGGAAAAGCGAGAGGGCCAGGGGAAACACAAAGCTGCAAATGAGAAAGGTATTGTAACAGAACATCAGTGCCCCAGACCTACCCTTTTGCTTATCTCTCTGCCCATCGTCTGGGTTTTTTGGGTTGTTTTTTTTTTTTTTTTTATCAGCACAGCAGCTGTATCCAGGCCATAGAGTTTGCCTGTGTTTTTATATATGGATTTACTGGCAAGGCATGCCATAACAAACCCTTATCAAGCCTTCACATCCGTAACAAAGAACTGATGGACAGTTCCAACTATTTTTCATATAGTCTAATCATATTAGCCCAACTTAAAAGAAACAATAAGTGGGTGTGTTCCTTGTCTGTCTCATTACTGTGGCAACATTGCAATGATTTTTCCTTGGTCTTTCATCAAAGGTTGGCAGTTCTGTAAGTGGCCAATCTGATATCCATAAACAAAACAGACATACTCATAAACTCACACATTCCAGATGTTATCCTGACAACTAGGGAAAGTGACATGTGACAGCTTGGAAACACCGTGGACAGGGGCTGTCATGGGCTAACTACCCATGAGGGTGGCATCTATCACCTGCTAGTGAATAGAAGCCACCGCTTAACGGCTATGAAAGGTCCATAAAGTAAAATACCCTGAACCAGCGAGAGTGGAGGCGGAACATGGTTCTTATGCTAACACAACAGAAACTGACACAAGAACCAAAAAGACAATCAATCAATAATTGGCACAGAAGCAAGAGCTGCGCTCTGAGCTCTGGACATTTAGCTGCAGCTAGTCCATTCTAACATCTTCCTGAGGCCTAAGAATACACCAACGTTGGATTCGGAGCAAGAGACCCAAGCAGGTAAAATTGGGACCTCGTATTTACCAATATCTCTTGAGAGAAGGTTCAAGTCAGTGAAGTGAAGCTCAGCAGCAGGACCCAACCCGCAATCTGGCAAGCACCAATATCCCAGTTGTAGAGGAAAGTAATTCATCCGCAACATCTGAGAACCTGGAACCCACCCAGACTCAGCAAGCGAAGAAGAGAAGAAGAAAAAGGAATGGGAAACGGGCAATGCAGATCTGAGCTATATCCTGAAAGGACTTCAAGGAACAGCGAGAAGAAGAAGCTGGAGAGGATGAGTGACCTGATTTACGAATATAGGGTAGAAAGATTCAGACCAAGAGACCCAAGGTAGAATAAACATCATGCAGTGAGGAAGGCAAGAACGGGGTGAGCTCCTGGATGAAAGAATTCCTTACCAACTGTATAGGAATGCTTTACATGTCTTGAGGTTTCTGTGGAGGTTGGCATCAGGTTTCTTAGAACATTCAACCATGATATGGCATTAGCTTTAGGCAGCAAAAAAGGAAGGATGAGATCTGGGATTTTGTTGAGCTGGGCAATGCTTTTGAATCTATCCCACATACTATCCTCTGGAGTTCCTCTGGATTCCAGTGACTATCACAAAACTGGTCAGGAACTATTTTCAGAAGCTGCAGTTCTGCCTCACAACACCAGAATACACCATGTCTTGGCGGTCGCTGGCAATATGAATATGCACCATCTTGCCATTAGCCTTCACCATTTCAGGTCGACTCACATGACACAAAGCAACACCTGAACAAGAGAGGGTTTGCGATAAAAGAAATACGGCAGATCGATGTGCAGTCTCACAGGCAAAACGGGGCCAACAGACAAGATGGGAAAACCTTCAATATCCCTCCATGTCCCTTCGGCCACACCCCAGCAACACTGAGGCACATACTCACAACCACAAGGTGAGCCTGTGTGTGATTGCTGATTACGATGTGGGATTGTAAACTGTAGTCTTATGACCTCAACTCTAACTGTACCCATGTTTTCTCAAAAGGCAGTTAAGCCCATCTTGGATTGGACTTTCCTTATAAAGCCATTTTATTTGACATTGTTTTTTGTTTTTTGTTTTTTTGTTGTTGTTTTTTTGACACGGAAACACCCTTAATAGAGCATTCAGGACAAAGCATTAAGGGAACAAGGCTTCAAAGCAAAATCCTTCCCTAACTTTTATATCTGTATGACAAAGATTGATTAACAAGTCTGTAGGCATATCAAGGCCAGCAGAAAACCATAGCAGTCCATCATGAAACAAGCACTTCTTATAAATAAATGACAGCTTTGTGACAGCTAGAAGTTTGTTTTTCTCCCTATCCTGCAGCCAGCCCCCTGTTATGGTAGACATGACCGATCCGTGGGCCTGTCAGGTAACATCAGCGCAAAGCTGGTGCCATGTGACAGCCCCAGCCGCTTGCCAAAAGCTAATTGACCCTGAGCCGTGCTAATTGGGGAGAGCCAATCCTGTAACAAGGCTTTGTGGAGCGACCCACCGACACAGATGAAAGCGCTCAGATTTGTCTTGTGTCAAGGACTTGTGGGTAATCACCACATCCGCTGACCTGCAGGCCAGGAGGCCAGGACTACAACGTCGTGGCGAGTGTGTCTGAAGGGAGGAGAGCAAAGCTGGGGTATATAGAAAAAAACACACGTAGGATGTAAGCGAGGATACACTTTGTACATGATATAGAGCAAGATTTCAAACCATCACTTTTGTTGTTTGTTGTGTCTGATCTTTAATGATATATTCATTATCACCTGACCCAACACTAGATATCAGGTTGTGTTGCCATGAAACCCCTGGAATGAATAATAGGGAACATCATTTCCTATCCTTACCCACCCAAGATCATTTGTGTCTGCCCTCTGTCTGTGAAACCTACGTTTAAGTAGAGAGCAGATATCGACGGGCTAAGCAGTCACGCATTATACTTTTATATGCGTTTGGTCTGTCTGGGTGAAGCTAAGTGAGCTAATTGCATGTATGACAGTTCAGGTGAGTACCATATGACCTGCGCTGTTGTTTGGCAATTGTGATCTAGAGGCACTCGTTAAAACTCTAGATTAAAAGTGTCACGTCTTTACAATTATCTAAAACCATTATAAGCTGCATGTATGAGTGCCATATACAGGGTCATGAAGTGGCACATTATCAATAACTGTTGTTTTGTTTAGTTGTTCCCATGACAGTGAGTTTCATTGCTCTAGAACTAACCCTCTCTTTGCCCACTTTCACACACACAACCGTGCTCTGTTAATACTTGTATACCCTACTGGCTAGTTAGCAATTATGCTACCTGTGTTAGCTTGCACAAATTGCTGTTATTCCCTGAAGCTAACCTGGCTGAAAATCAGAACCCACAATATGAAACACATGTATCTATCGTGGCTAAGGAACAGAACAACAGAATGCACAACCGTTAAGTATTCCTGGCTATTATGGTATCCTCTACACTTCAGTTTCTTCATAAACAGACTAATAAACTTTAAAGACACATTTATAGTCTGTCATGACCTTGGTCATGTAGTTATATGACTATCCAGACAGACTGTGATCAATATTGGCTGTCTCTGATGTAGAACATACATTTTTTAAACTGTACTTTACATCTTTGTTCCAAAAATTGTTACATCCTATTATAAAATGTTTTTCAGATCCATAGATATATTGTCTAGGGAAAAGAAGAACATTCTCTCAGAGCAGAGAGCCTTGTGAAGCATTGTTTGTTTTTTTATCTCTGTCAGCATAAGGAAGACAGCCATACAGTCTGACAAGACACTTGGATGGCCTTCAAGATATGTACACAAGAGGGGGGAAAAACTGACAGTCATTTAGTCAGAGGGGGTTGGTCCAACGGTGAGCCTGACAACCGTGTAGGTGGTCGAGAAGATAACAAAACTGGATATCCAAATTCCAGTCCATCAAAATAATGAGTCTACAGAGCTTTATTCAAGATTTATGGAACTTAAAAGTATTTGTAATTTGTTATTTAGGATGTTTAAATGTTTTGTTTAAATTGATCTATGCTGTACTTTAACACACTTTTAATCGTATTACTTATTGTGGAAGCCATCTGACATAGCAGAGATTATGATGAGATCAGTCTTAAACACTGTTTACAGTCCTGGCTATCTATGTCATTTGGCAAGTTTTGATATAGTTCCAGATAGAACAGAAGGCTGCTTTACGTTGGAGAAAAGTTTTTTTTTTGTCTTTTTTTGTTTTTTGATTGGAAGTGTAGTATAAACTGTAGTACTGTATATTTACTGTATATTTAATACTGTTTATCAGTGATAAATTCTCTTTGGCAGATCAGACTTAGAAATTTGGAAGTTTAAAGTTAGAAGCTGACATTACTCTTAGAGGCATTTGGGGGTTATGTGAACAGGAACCTCAGTAATAAGGTAAATGATACTGGTCATTATTATTGTTCTCCTCCATTATTATTGTTCCTCCTGGGAGTCGGTTAACTTTTTAGACAGTTTCAATAAACCAGAGATCTGATGTGCTATTTTACATTTGATGGTCACAAAAGCGATGATACATAATGCTGATCATCCATCCATTATCGATACCACTTATCCACATCAAGGTCGCAGTGGGGTTGCAACTGTCCAAAGGCCAAAGTTTGAAAATTTAACATTATGAAATGGGAACAAATTGTGCATAAAATTAGATTTGTCTTTGTTTGAATGACTCAGCACTTGGTATTTCCTCTAAACATCAGGTGACCTGGGACCATCTGCCAAACCCAGCAAATACACACACACACACACACACACACACACACACACACACACACACACACACACACACTCACGCACACAGTCATACCACTAACATCTATGGTATTGGCTTTTCAGATGGGGCCAGTCTGGAGTCTAAATAGCAAGCTACTATTGAGATTACTCCATGGACTGAGTCCTCCTGTTGCTCATTCTGGGGGTTGTAAATGACTCATCTCTCTTTAGCCTCAACTCTTTCAGGTCAATAAAATCTTGTGAACACTACAGTAGAATATTTATACTGTAATATTGGGAACTTAGTCAGAAGATTTTGCAGTCCTTAATAAGCACAATTTGGCGTACTGTACTTTATTGAAAACATTCTGCATGCGATGAGAGTAAACAAACTCAACCATCAGGTTGACATTTTTGGTTATGGTTATAAAAGGTTTAATTAAATCTCATGTCTAATGTTGATTGAAATGTAGTTTACAAATTTCCTTTGTAGTGTAATCAAGCATGAAATGCAATATTGCCTAATTATAGCAATTTTTTTCTTCATAGCTGGGTTGTATAATGTCTGGAACTTGATATGCCTCTGTAGTTCACATTCATCCACTTAATGCAATCATTACTCTGTATTTTCAAAAAACTCAGAAGGCAATGATTATATATTAAAAGGCAGCGAAGCTGAAGACTCAACAGTCAAGGACATTGGCTTTTGGTTGCCATAACTAAAACTGAAGCAAAGATCAAACACACCTCCCGCTTTGACTTTATTACACCTGTGACAGCTCATGTTGGAAGGGTTAAACTGTGTGTGCCAGAAAACAAATGAATGCACAGCATACTTGGCAAGTGGCTCTTCCCCAGTGCGATGTAGCTACATGAACATGTAAACTGTCTGAGTTTTGCAGACATTGCTGCAGGGCAGAGGGAATTACTCTGTCACACAGAGGATATGGAGCTGCCGTGATATCCTCTTGGCACATAGTTGAAGACCATCCAGGTGGAAATTGGTATGCTTTGCCAAGAGGGAGGTGGGAAGCGAGGGAGATGCTCATCTGCATCAGAAAGCATGGTCTTTCATGTAAACAGTGTATGGCTTTACCGGTTGTAGCTGTCAAAGGAAGACAAGGTGGTTTGTGATGTTGGATGTGGAAGCCAACAGTTTGTGTGTGTGTGTGTTTTTGTTCTCTGTGTACATTTATGATTCATAAAATGTGTACATATCTGTTAGCACTGTTATCGTGCCACACAGCCCTGATACATGTCAGCGTCATTCAATTTAAATGTTTGTGCTTGACAGTGAAAATAGCACTTTCAAAGTTTTTCTGTGACTACACAAACACGTACATCCTAAGGGCATCTTCAGAGGCCTATACATCCATGCTGAGAGTTGTGTATTTTTGTAAAGCGAGGTGACACAACAGATTACCACAGGACCACTTCAGACTTTTTAGGTTCTTTTTCATTGGTTAATTTTGTGATGATGGTGAAATACATCTATCCATGCATCGATGTGTTGTTGTTTTTTGTC
This sequence comes from Brotula barbata, assembly GCA_900303265.1. Lineage (NCBI taxonomy): Eukaryota > Metazoa > Chordata > Actinopteri > Ophidiiformes > Ophidiidae > Brotula > Brotula barbata. Next base: position 32,056 of record OMNV01002687.1, read on the forward strand.
TCCCTAACTTTCTTTAGAATGAGTTCATTTACATTTTAGATTCCTGTAGTTTATATCTGTCAGCATGTTTACGTGCATGTCAGGAGAATATGGCAAATGTCATGTTAGCAGCATAATTAAATTGAAGCCGGCATAAACTAATGTCTTATTCTGAATAACAGACCTCGATTATGCAATTGCAAGGTAGATGTATTCAATCATATAAACATCTGTTGTTTTATAATCCGATAAGCAACCTCCATATGCATTTCCTCACATGGCAGATTCTCCCTCATACTCCGACTTATAACTTGTCACAAAACCCATAATACATGAATGATGAAGTCCTTTTTGCTTAAAAGTGGTGTATACCTAAGTGTTCAATGTATATTGACATTACTAAAGACGCGTTTAAGTGCATTTCTTTCACTCTCAAGCACTTTAGCATGTGCACAAAAGCACGAGAATTCTTCCTGATGGTGGTCATTATTATTATTATGGTCATTATTATGATACGCTACAGTACAAACAAAGCAGTTAATAAAAACGAGGGCGATGCAGTGCATTACACGAATACATTTGTACAATGTGTTACTGACTTAAGTGGTTTGGACTGTCTGCAGGTAAGGTGAGCCATGCAGAGTAACATGATGTAGCCTGAAATCGGAGGCCTGTATTTAAAAAAAAAAAAAAAGTCTGCTGGGATAGTTTCTGAATGACATTAAAGACCCACAAGCTATTCTTTCCACAGTCGGAGCAGATGATCATGTTGTGGAAGCTAACTGGCAGAATTCAGACCAACCTTAATGAGTTTGTTTGACTGCTTATACTTGATGCATTTTACATACTTGATTTACGTCTGTGCTTCTCTAATCTACCTAAACATTACAGATTACTTATAAGTAGATTACTGTCTCTATATTTGTGTCTATATCCATCTTTCTATCTATATCTATATATATTTATAGAGAAGGTAGACATATCGCTTTGCAAAATAAATAAATACTAGATTTGGAACTAGATCTGATGAATTTTGGGCGTAAATGTTAGGGCACAGTTGTCAGCTTTTGGGTTGCCTTTCAAAATCAGTACAAATCTCTCAGAATCGCTTTATTCTAATGCACCGACCTAAGCTGTTCAAAAGCTGTGGCCACCCTGTCTGCAGACATACATCAAGGCACATTTAATGGTGCTGTGAAGACTGTCTACCAAAAATGGAGTTATGACTGACATGGTCTGGAATCCAGGTGTTTTAAACACAAGCTTGCCTGGATATGATTAAAGCTGTGGCGTTATCTCAGACATTCTTCATCTGAGATAACAATATCATGCTTCAGGGTTTATTGAAGCATACTAACGCCTCACTGCTGCTTGATTACTGATTAAGTGTGTGCATCATTTCCAGTGTCTGTGTGTTATTGCAAATGCTTTGAAAGGGTCCTGTGTTCTGAAATAATCTAGGTGTTGTCTATTTGTGGCTCACTTTCTCTCAAACCTTTTCTCAATTATGGTATGTATGTGTTCTCTTTGCCAGAACGCTTCAAAAAGAATCACCCGCTCTGATGTCTTTAGGGTGAATTTTGAGGCCCCAGCTATCTAGTGATACTCAATAGAGCGTGGAGAAGAGTTGTGTGAATTTGCCTGCAACCAGAAATGGCTTTTTGTGTGAGGGTCTATGATCACGATCACTCTCTTAACATTGTACAGATATCACAATGTAGTTGTATGAGCCACAACTATATGATGAAAGAAAATTTAGATTTTACCAAGTATTTTAATGAAAATTCTGATTACGGTAGTAATCAGAGTGAATGCTAGCATGTGAGGTGGTGTACCCGCAGATTAGGTTCCCTCTTGTGTCTGACCTGGCAACACACAGGGAAGTGGAATAGAAAACGCAGAAGCAATGAGCCGATACACGAATTCTGGTTGTGAGAGTAGTTTAATGAACCCAGAGGGATTTTAATTACTAGTTCATCGGCTAGTGTTCATAGTTAAGAAAATAAAAAAAGTGACAATAAAATTGACAAAATTTTAGCTTGAATCACTGTACAGAGAAAAATTTAAACATTCTCTCAAAAAAGCATCTGTGCCACTGACAGAAGATGACACAGAACCTCAGCTGTTGTCCCTCCTGTACAGCTACTGTAAGTCAGTCAGTGTCCATAATTTCTTCCCATGTGAACCCAAGTCATCATGAGGCATAACTCTCTCTGTTTGAAGTGCACACCACATTGGGCTGCTCCATTTGCGTATCAATCACTCTAGATGACAGATGAGTCCCCTGGGCTGTCTGAACCACATGACGCTCTTCCCCAGCTTCCTGTGATCTGGGTTACCTTCCCAAAGTGCATGAAGTCATAGGAAGTATATTCCCCTCACTGATAACTTAATGTTGAAAGATGTCTTAAATTTACCACTTCTTAACCTCAATTGATTCACCAAACCGTTTAACAGTTGCTTTCCCACAGAGAATATCAATAAAAAATCCTTTGATGTAACGGTGGTAAAAACGGTACAGTTTACAGTTCATGCCAGCACAAAGCAGCGTGACACTATGCATTTTCCCATCCCGTTTGTATTTATGTTTACTTTTAATGGTTGCTTTAATGATTTTAATTGTATGCTTCATACAGAGTGAATATTTTTGTATTTAACTTCTCACTTCTATTGAGTTTGACCTTTTTTCAAATTAAACCGTTGCCCTCTGGGAAGCGGTTTGATTCTGTTGTTGAGCTGGTGTGGGTGGAGTGAGCAATGCAAACCTGCCACCCTGCTCCAGTGTCCTCGTCTGTCCCTGTCTGGCCTGCCTCCCCCAACCCCACCTCCCTCCCGCGGGTGTCCTTTCTAAGGGCCAGCTCCTCTGAACCCAAACAACAGTTCCATTTGTTCTGCCAGGGCTGGGAATGCACTCAGCCATCTTTAGCTGGGTTCCTGCCAGCCCCACTGGATGCCAAACCTGTGGACCTTACTCATATGCCAGCTCTTCTCTTTCTCTCGCTTTCTTTCACTCTGTCTGCCTGTCTCTGTGACAGTGCCAATGTCTAAGTCACTGGCAAAGGGTCCTGAGAGGGGACCATCTGTGTCCCTTAGTAATAGTGAACTGTATAGGCCACAACCGGTGACAATGATACTGCAAAATACACTGCTGTGTGTGTAGGATTTTCACCACAAATCTATGAATGAATGGTTGAATATTCACCTTATCAGAGTAGCAAACAGGAAAAATGTACGGATGCAAGTCCACATTCTTTTTTTTGTAATGGCAGAGTTATTTCTAAATCTGTGGATGGAGCTAAGATAGAAATAATGAATATATTTGAGCAGCCACTGCTCATTGGAGACAAATAGGCCATGGACTGGACCTGAATGCCTCATTTACTAGCACTCCTCCATCACCGTTGTTGTAAGAGATGGATGAGTGAGTGTATGTAAACACTGTGTAGGGTCCTAACATGGCTCACCGTGCAGAACCAACGTGCAAGCCATCAGATTGCTCTTGAAGAACTTGAGAAAACACAAGTGACTGATAATAATCACTCAGTCTCAGAGATCCGGTTGTCATCTGTCAAATTCTTGGACCAAGAACAAAACCTTGGTAGACTTAACTCACCAAATACCAGATTTAAATGTCTGTTGAAAATGACCTTGTAATTCTTAAGGTGTTCTCCCTCAAATTTCTACTTTCTAAGTCCGGGAAAGATGCTGGTGGTTCTGTCAGTTTGTTAAGCACAGCGACATAGACTTTGGGAGAAAAGGCACGGTTGGGGAGGTTTTCTTCGCTTGAGCGTAGAGAATGAAGAAAGGGATGTAATGTGCTCTGTCTGGTACATTACCCATGAATGGCCTGAGCATGTCAGGGGACTCATAGAGGATGCACTCTGGCCTTAGGATACAAAGAGAGGGCTTGACCAGTCACTTTGTAGCACTTAAATCCACCACTCCTGCACCCACACATCCTTCACTACAGACATTTTGGACTTGCTTTTTTTCTTTGAACCCACGTCGCTTCCACAAAAAGTGATGGGTGAGCTGGGGTTGTTTGAAAGAACATAACGTTTCTGGTAAATAATAAGGCCCCACTCTTCCTTTGACACCTGACTGATAATATTTCCATGCTCAGGTGTATTCTTTTCAATCCACCTTAGAATCAATTGAATGAAGACAACAAATGTTTAGCAGATTTTTTTTTTTTCGAAGTGGGGGCAGGTACATTCTCAACCGAAAGCGCCTTTCCTTGTTTTCACCATGTCATTTTGTCCCCCTGATCTCCTATGTTTCCTAAGCTCCTTTCTGTGTCAGTGGGCAAACAGCTTGTAAACAACTGGCCATCTGATCTCTAAGGCCCATCTCTGTCCACTTTTAGAATCAAGTGGCCCCTTAATAGGGATGTCCCGGCT
>OMNV01002690.1:3120-19891 GCA_900303265.1 Brotula barbata
GGGAGGGGTTGTTGGTAGAACTTTCCACCATTTGAGAAAGCTAGTACACAACTTGATTAAACTAGATGTCTTCAAGTTTTCGAGTAAAACCATGAATAAATGGATCTGTTCGGCGTTAGACGGCGACTGATGCATCCGATGCTGTTGTTGTTTTTGTTTGCGGTTGTTTATCTAAGACCAATTCGTGTATCTTGTGAGTTTATTTGGTGTTTTTAATCTGGAGCTCACGCAGGCCCGACTAGTCCGCATCAGACCGCCGTCGTAAACAAAACCTAGTCCGTGCGCTGCCTCGTCCAATAAAGCAGCGGCAACGTTACAACTGAACAGGCCGACCGCATCTGCAAACGTTTCCTTTTCACTGTTAATAAGAAACAAAGCCGCGTGTTACCGTGCGGACGGAACCGAAAGCTCTCCGGCCGCGCATTTGGTGGACGGATGTGTTTTCTGATGGACAGAAGGGCTGAAAAATGGAGGAAGTGCCCAGTTCCAACCTTGACTCTAAGGCCTATCAATCTCTGCTGCTGTTGAGTAGATGGCATCCAGAGACTGAGGAAGTGTGTGATCCTGGTCTGTAAGGACTTACACGCCTACACGGAGCCGGAAAATGAAAGACATCTTCTCTTTAAGTTCACAATCAGACCAAACCTCGAGTCTGTCTCAGGCGACAGGAACACACAGGTTTCTCTTCCTGTTTAAGTTTGTGATCATTAGAACATTACAGATACATTCGGGTGCAGCTGACAGGTATGAGGCCTGTCAGGGGGCTGGTCCTTACCTTTGCTCTCTAAGTCCTGCCCCTCAGATGTGGCCGTTGGCACCGGAACCACCGGCGTCTGATCTATCCTCATCCAGTTTTTACCTGAAGGACAACACATACGGACACAGATAATAAAAACATCTGATCACTCTGAAAAGTCAGGAGTTACTCCAGTTACTCCACAGTTACTCTGCACTTCTCTGAGTTACCCGACGATCCATCAAAGTCACCGACCGTATCTTCACTTTTTTTCATCGATAATCCTTAGTTTTGCATTTCTTTCCTCCCCTGACTGACATCTACTGGTAGTCGGAGGTAATAACAGCTGGTTGGCATACAGCCATTCAAATAATTCCACAGGTAATCCAACTGTTGCAGCAAGATGATGTCACTTTGACTTTCCCATACAAATCAATGTGAAAACAGTGTTTGCAGTGTGGGGGAAAATTAACGATCAACAGCCACAAAAAGAGAACAAAATAAGCTGAAATTAGTAACTATGCTAAATACGACGCATTCACACGAGGGCGAGTCGATTTCTGCTTTTTACGTTTTTTAATGTCTTCTTCTGAACGACGAGGTTCCTTGTGCATCCACAGTTTTTTCTCTTTTCCTTTCCTCACATGTTATGTTTGTTTACCCTGTGTAACCTTTGTAATACTTCCCTTTGAACCATTAAAACTCGACAACATTGTCAAGCGACACAGGACTGCCTGCATCGAATGTCAGGTCAGACACCATAGATGAAAAATTTTATAAAAACTAAATATCAGTCAGCATGGAGAATTTTTGATATGTTACAACGACAAAAAGTAGGATTATCACTTTAAAGTTGTCACAGGATAATGTGTGTTGTGTATTCAATCTTTTTGTGCGATCAGAGGTATTTGAATGCACCAAATTAAAGACTTGGCTGCAGACAAGAGCTACGTTGTGCCAAAGTGTAACATGACAGACCAGCTGGCTTCCTCACCTCGACATCGGCCGCGGTGTGCCAGGGTGAGCGTTCGATCCTTGCAGCGTGCCCTCTGCAGTTCACAACCGGTCTCGTAGCTCCGCCCGTCCGAGCCGCACACCGGCTTCCCCTGCGTCCTGGAGCAGATGATCCCACAGTGACTGTCCCTGTCTCCGATCAGCCACTGGAAAGAGAGGACAGAGCTGAAGTCACGTCCTGACAATCTGTCTTTGTCTCTGTTATTACACCCACATAGCAGTCATGGGTCACCATTTTGCTCCTCTTTCTCCGACTTACACACTTTGGGCTACTGTAACATTGTTGTGAGCTGCTCTGCTGTGAAGTGAATTTACGTCTTTGATCTTTGGCTGCAGACAGATTGAACCTTAATGAAGTTGTAAAAGAGCCAAACCACACTCACAGTACGAGGAATCCATCCTCCCCCTCAAAAAAAACAAATATCCTTAACACATGATCCATTTAAGAGTCTCATCCACTCCACTGCTGGAAGATGGCCTTCTCTCTGACAGCAGTAATCATTCCTGGCTCTGCATCATCTGCCTTAGATATACTTAACGTCTAAAGGAGTTCAAACTTTGCCAAAAAGATGGAGGCGTGTGTTGGTGAAGCGTGTAGGTGTGCGCTGAGCAGCAGCAGAGTGAATCGTGTCTCAACAAAAGGCCTCGTATCCCATAAAAAACCTCTGTCAGAGCCAAGCAAATCTTAAATGAAAATCAAAGTGCACTTCAAACACACACCACGGAGCTGTCTGAGCTCTGAATCTGACGCAGGAGATCATTAAGAGCAGGTATGGAGGGAAGAAGGTGGTGGAAAACCAGGTTCAGCCAGAAACAAAGGGCAGCGTTCCATCACCCAGAGCCAACCGAGTCCTATCAGAGGATCGGAGGCCGTGTTCACGCTGATCCACGGGGACGCAACACAAACCCAGGCGCACATGTACACAAGCCCAAATTCCCCCTCTCTGTTTCTCTCTCCTCTCCTCATCTCAAATGCCCCACCACACAAAAAAAAAACCAACAACGTTATTTTGAACATCACAATCGTTGCTCGGAGACCGATTTCCTCCGCACATATAAAGAGTAATCAGTCCGACCTGAGCTGAGCGTGGACGGTGACCGAGCCAGAGAGCTGACGTCATGACTGAGCTGGTGTACAACTGGATCTCATATACAAATGAATCACCGGGAGTGTTCGTCTAACTAGCTCTAAACGGATTAGCTGCACGTTCGTCCACCCTCTGCCTCTCTATTGGATTCTGCTCCATGAATCCTTGGCCTGTCCGTCCAACCAAAACTAGTAAAACATATACGTCTTTAACACTGTTTTCCTATAGAAAGCCTTACTTTAATACATCAGAGGACATACTACACACTAATTGCTGAGATTTCCATCACAGCCCTGTTACACCTCTGTCTATAAATCCTCTGTACACATCTGTACATTCTGTAAAAAGTCAGAATGTAAGAATTCCTGACTGATTCCAACAGAAATTTAGGGGAACAATTACACTTTCTGCTCCTCCGTGTTATTAATTATTCATGACAGGGGGACGTTTTACACGGGTTACTATGTTACTGACTGTCCAGCTGCTGATCCGTATCAGATTTTGCAGGGTTCTTTGCTATTGATATGTTTAGCGATGCTGTAATACCCAGTGTGATATTCCTGTACACAGACACACACTTTTGGCTTTCCCCCTCTCCTCCAGTGAAACGTGAACACTTCCCTCCGACGGCTACAAAAACACATCATCACATCATATAACAAGGTGAAGGGGAAATTTAAACAAACGGGAATAATCCTTCAGAGGACCCAATAAAACTCCAACTTCTCCTCATTATGACAATAGATGGAGCTCGAGCCAGACAGTTTAATGTGATTTCAGCTTTGGCAATGACACTTGGCAAAAAAAAAAAAAAGAAAAAAAAAGGGCTCTTGTCAGACAGCTCGGAGCTAAAAACTAAATCATGATGTGTCTCTTCATGAAAAACTGCAGACAGGGAGGAAAACACAGCGCACCATTTCATTTTGAACCTGTGTGTCCTCCTCTTGGCTGGGGTGAAGGACGGGGATAATTCAGTGCAGCGGGAGATAAAAAGGTATATTCTTCCAAACGAATGGAGGAAAAGATGGCGTGTTTTTTGTCCTTTATTCCATATAGACGTGTGGTAGAAAACCACCGCTGTAAACGTAAAGGAGAAACACTGAGGTTGTGTGTTTTCTCAGTGCGTCTGAGCCAAAGTGGCGTGTCCAGACAGCAGTGTGTCTGTTTGACTGAGTGAGGAAGCATCCAAAGTCAGGCTCTTGTTAAAAAGTGATTTAGTCTGATCCAGGTTAAGTGGCCTGTGTGAGAGTCACTGAGTCTGGCCTCTGCCCACAGACTGACCCAGGAGAGTCCACTGGTCCCTGACTCATAGCCTTAATGGATGCAGCCGTTGTCCCGTCGCTGTCATAATAAAAGAATAAATCAGAGATTTTGGGGCAGCATTGTCCGGTAAGTGAAAATAAACACTCCTACACGTCTCCCACACCGAGTCACTTCTTAGTCATAGTGTTCCACACACGGCCTGCTGCCCAGTAAAGGTGAAACCAGACAGTCCAGCAGATCAGGAACAGGGCTCCGTTTTGGGTTAGAATTTGTTTTATTTGGAAAAATATATGGACGATGAAAATAGATGGTATTGTTCGTTTTTAAGCATCCAAACATCCTGGATGAGAGGTCTGTCCATCCTGAAACAGGCTCACTTTTCATTGATCTCATTTTTCATTGAAATGAATGTGACCTCTGTCATTTTTACTCATTGTAACTATGAAAAAGTTCTAATATTCCCTTTAAAGTCTGTAGTTAGCAAATATAAAACACACAAATAAGAGTAATATGATGTAATGACATCACTATTCTCAAGTTTCTGATAATAGCAGTGTGAAGTAACATGAATACATGATACCTAATCTACTCAAGTACTCATTCATTCAAAAAAAATCCCAATCCAAGTCCCATTCAAAATACATTATGATGATAAAACACTAAAAATGGAGTAACAGAGAAAGAAACTCCTTTTTAAAGAAGCCCTGAGGAGAGACTCTGACACGGCAGACAGAGCTCCGATCTCCTGATAATCTAATCTGTAGACCCTGCGTTGCATCACTGTCACCTCCCGCTCTGATAATCTCATCTCTGTTTCTCACCACGAATAAACGCCAAAATAACGAAGCGCTCAATTACAGCTCGCTCACTGAAACGAGCCGTGAATGACTGGAGCTTCCTTTTTCGTTTGGGGGAAACTTTCCTGCGAGATGAAGATGAAGATGATCCGGCTGTGGTCTGGTGAACTGAGCGGGTTCAAAACAAACCCTCAAAGTTATTCCGGGTGACTCTGTTTGACAGTAATCAGCCTCTGCAGTGCTCGCTGATATTATCCCCTGAGGGAAAACAGCCCCTCCTGGGATTGAGACGCACTCGACATCCCATAATCAAAGCCAAATAAACACTCCTAAATTACACAGACCAACGTGTAACAGGAGCGAAGAGGAACATGCAGCTCAAAATAACATTCATTACCCAAAACCTGCGGGGAGGGAGGGACCGGCTCGAAGGCCCTCTGTGCTGAGGATCGGTACGCACGTGTAGCAGCACATCAAAGATCCCCGGGAATAATCGCACATTTACGACCTCCCAGAGGACTTTTCCCTCAGTTAGCAGCACGGACGAGCTACTGTGGTTCCTAAAGATGATTTCACAGCTTCGTTAGCAGAGTGGTGTCTTCAAATGTCACCGCACGAAAGACAAAAAAGCAAAATCCTCCATTTATGTTAAGTTCTAATCCCTAATTCCTGCATTTATAAGCAGTAAAACACAGTCAAGTATCCAGGATGGGGAGTGTTACCTGTCAGTGTAAGTACACAAACTATGCAAAATATGAGTACTTTTCATTTTACTGTTAATTATTTTGATGTTTTATTGGCAATGATTTCACACGAATGATGAAAATCCCTGAAACAGAAAATAGAATGTTGTCATCACCGTCCAAAGTTTGAAATCAATACAGAAGATGATGCAATGAGTATGAAAGTCAAAGAAGGTCATTTTTCCAACTGAAATATCGTAAAATAGAAGCACAAAGTGGAATTTTATCAGTAAAGTAGCGTTGTTGTGAATATTCTCCCGGAGAGACGAAGAGTGAACTGAGACGAAGAGTGAACTGAGAAACCTTAAACCCACGATGAGCACACGCAGCCTCCAACAATTTATTATCTTAACCGACCCCCTTCTTTAGATGAGCAGAACGTGGGGAGGATGGTCTGACACTGATGTCCTGAGAGGGGGGGGAGGGATTCTCACGTTTAACGAGACCACTTCCCCCGAACGCGCAGACGTGCACGGACGCACACATCTGAGTCAGGAGCGGACGAAGCTCCACATCTACGGCTCATAAAATCGCTGAAATACAATCCCGTTGTGCAACCATTAGAGCAACAGCAAAAACTTTTTACCACCGCTGGTAGTGAATCGAACCGCAACTGGGACATAACACGATGGGAAAATCATCATTTTTATTTGGGCTGACGTTGAGGAAAAGCAGGTTATATGAAGCAGAAAATGAATCCACGTCTGATAAACTCAATAAAGATGAGCCGGCCTCATGTTTTTATGGGCGGAACCATTTTCTTGCTTGTTGGTGATGTGGTCTCTTCGTCCTGTTTGTTAGCCGAGCTAGCTTCAGAATAAACCACTGATACTTTTTCCACCTGTACTAAAAACTGCTTGATTAAGTTATTGATTTCAGTCATTTGTAGTTTTAGTTTGTATTTCTTTTTTAAGATGATATGAATCAGTAAGAGTGCTCTGTATGCTGCAGTATTTTTGGCGTAACATGGGTGAATTCCACATATATACAAGAACGGACACAAAATAATGTAATCAGGCCTCACGTCTGAATTGTGCAAGGTTCGTTTCCAACTTTGGAACATGGACTTTTGCACGTGAAATGACCTTTAAACTGTGACTGAATAATGAGAGGAACGGCCCGTCGTGTTCCTTTCTCTTATTTCTGTGATTTTTGATGATCTGTACGGCTTCGTGCTCCTGTACATTCAGAACAGCTTTCCTGTGGTTAAACTATCTGTGTGTTGATACACAGATTCGTTTCTATCTGGGCCGCCGCTCACTGCCATCTGGCTTTCCAATTGAAAATTTCCACGCCATTTTGCTCTACAGTGTCAACAAAGACGATGACAACCCAGGCATTTTACTGCCATGAGGAAGACTAAATAAACAATGTTAACTGTGACAGATGAGATAAGTTAGACCACTGAAAATCCATCACAGAACTTTGAGACACTTTCATCCCGGATGATACACTCGCTCATGTACGGGGTGAGGAGGTATGTGTGGATTAATCCGATTATAAGTTATAAGTATAACAATTATAAATCCTTTAAATGATGGACACTCTGCTCTGCAGTCTAACTGAAAATGTTAAATTGGACAGAAATTATTCAAAAAGTGAACACTCAGTTGGCTCAACAGTTAAAGTGTGTTTCTACCCCATAATACAGACGTGTGTTCAATTCCAGCCTGTGCCCTCTGCTGCATCCCCTGTACTTCCTGTCTGTCTCTCTATTATAACTATCAAAATAAATGCCCATACTCCTAGAGACGGCTTAGGGGGTCAGGGTGGTCACCTAGTGTCTGAATGTGTGTGAATGTGTGTATGAATGGGTGAATGTGAGGCAAACATCGTAGAGCCCTTTGGATAAAAGCGCGGTAGAAATGCAGTCCATGTATCAAGTGTGTGTAAGGACTGATCTTTAGAATTAACCCACAAACCCTGGACTGTGTGAGTTTAGGGGATGCGTTGGAGTGTCATCCATCCATCCGTTATCTATATATATCCATGATAAGGGTCGTGGTGGGGCTAGGGGCCGTCTCCTTGTCTTGGGTGTGGACATTGATGGACATTGATGGACATAGAGGACGTTCTGTGATAAAAAGGACTTTGCAGGCTTACGTGCATCTAAACGAGCCTTCTCTCCCATCTGATAAACCTGAGCCCTGGAGAGACAAAACATCTTGTCTGTTCTATTTAACTAACAGGAACATGCATGACATCAGTGTGTGTGTGTGTGCCTGTGTGTGTGGAGAAGGCTTTCGTATTAAACAGATGGAGATTCATTACAGACCGGGCAGGATACATGTTAAAATATAAAGTAAGAACACCGTGTGCCAGCTCCACTCTGACGTGTGAGAGACTCATTATCCCCCTCAGGCAGAAAAATAGAAAAACAACACACTCGCAAACAGATACAATCCATCTCATTCATCCCCGTGTGTTTAGTCCCCGGGAGTTCTTGGGATCCCCGCCGAGTCCCCAACAAGCGGATTCAAACGGAGGGAAGAGAGGATGAAAGTGAATCGACCCCAGAGGTAACGGCCCGATGAAAACTCTTCACCAAAGCTAATTGTGAGCGTTTGTGTGCTGTTAAGTGCGTTTAACGGGCCGAGATAATCAGCTTTGTCCCATAATTAACGCTTCGTTTTCAGGAAATCTATAAAGCGAATGCCATCATTCAGGCGGTTTCAATTAACACACTCCGCTTAGGATAAAAAACAGGGGGGGAAATCATAAACAATGTATGAAAAGTTGGGCCCGCCCCACCCATACACACACACACACAACACACACACACTCACACACTCACACATACACACACTCCCTTTAAATGTCTAATTGGGTCTCGTCTTTAAAGGAAAGCTGTAATTTCAGATTTTAAAGTCTTCTTCAAACTGAGTTCCAACATGTTGTGAACTGGCAAGAGCAGGAGGAGCTGGACCAGTTTCACACAGGAGGTGAAGAGTGTGTGTGTGCATGTGTGTCGCTCGCAGTGGGAGCACACGGTTTCGGATTAACACAATGAAAACTCACACTGATATCTTTTTTTTTATTTCTTCCTTTTTTGTTATTTCTGTCAGTTTTATGTACTTTGGGGTTTTTAAAGCTCATTGTAGGAACCCAGTAGGTGGGGGCTGGGGTTGCATGGTGTCTGCGTGTCTGTGTGTATGTGTGTGTGTGTGTGCGTGCGTGTGTGTGTGTGTGTGTCTGTCTGTCTGACAGCAGTAACTCATACAATTTTTGCTGGATCTTTGCTATCAATTTTTTAATAATTTGTCAATGGTAAAGGTTGAATTTTCAGTCCAAATACTTTTCAGACTTTAAATCCAATATAAATCGATATAATTAAAAATTCATTACTGCACAATAAAATAAACTTGGTTTGGTTTTAGTTTTTTTTATTCTTTAGGAACTTTTTTTTTGATTTTAGTCTCTTTCATGGTTACCAGTGGATGCAGATTAATTCCTTAATCACTTAAACACTCGGGATTATTCTGTACATTTCACTGAAACATTTATATTGTCATAAAATGTAGAAAGTTGGACTTAAAATCAAGTATTTGTCCACGGCAGCATCAGTAGCAGTAAGAAGCTACTCTGGATTTAATTGTTGATGGAGTAGTTAGCTACACTTCAAGCTTCTGAGAGAAATGAACTAACTACATTGAAGCTACACAAAGGGGCGATATTTAAAAAAATCAGCAGAAATATGTGGAAAACAACGTTTGTGGAGATATCAGAGCAGGTAATAGCGACAGAGACAACACACTGACAGTCAGACACCGCTCATCTCCAACCTGGTGACAGATCTCGTATCTATAATTGTTCTGTACAGGTTTAATTGAAAGGCTGTGTGTGATTTGAGCAGATTCCTGAAGTTGTGTAATCCGAACGTGCCATCAGGCCGAATGTTCATCGTTCCTGGAAGTAGTCTGTGACTAAATCTGATTAATAACATTCCTGCTTTGTCCGCTAATGCTGCATCCTGGCCACACAACAGTCGGTGGTCTCTGTTAGTCCCACGTAATATGAAAGTGTGTGTGTGTGTCGTACGTCAAACTGGATCGCACACTAACATTGTGTAGTCATGTTGAGACCGCGGTCGCTTGTATCAAAGGAAATGATTGAGGTTAATAACTTGAAAGGGAATAAATGATTCTGTCATCGTGATAATCTGAGGGATTACGGCAATCTGCAATTGCTTACACAGGCAGTATTTCTCTCAACAACACAGAATGTAAATATTTCCAAACTGTTCATGAAACGATCCAGTGTGTCTGTGTGTGTCTGTGTGTGTTTGTGTGTGTGTGTGTGTGTGTTGTTAGCATGCTGACTTTACATAGCATGAGGTTTCATAATGGACCAGACCAACACATTAATCCAAACCTATCTCACAAACCGCATGGCGAGGGGAGGGGAGAGGGAGGCTGGGTGAAGTAGCCGTGGTCCGTGTGCGTCCACGTGCTCGCCGGCCTCGAATCGCAGCACGAGACTGCGTTTCATTACGCTGATTAGAAAGCCCCAAAATTGAGCATGAAATTCGTTTGCTGATCATGAAAGAAATCAACATGTGTAAGTAATCTGACTGTGGAGTCACCGTCAAACATCTGTCAGTGTCCTTGGGAATGAAAGAGGAGCCTCGGTACCTCCTCATGTACAGTATGTGTGTGTATGCCTGTGTGTGTGTGTGTGTGTGTGTGAGGATTTGGGTAAGACTTTTAAATGCAGGCTGCCGTAATCACAGTGAAGTGCTAGAACTTCTAATATTTTCCTTTGTGAGATTATCAACCTGCGATGAGATGTGTCGTACTCCTACTCCCCTGAGGCGGACTGCTGAAGAGTTTGTTTACGTGACCTTTAATCTTTTACTCCCACCTCTTCCTCTTGACCAACACTGTTCCATGACCAGCTATTGTGAAAGCTGACATCAGAATTTCCACAAAATCTGCTGTAGACATTCGTGATCCCCAGAGGAGTAACCCTAATATTTTAGTGACACTGTGACCCATCCAGTCGCAACACTCAAGTGTATACACAAAATATGTGTTAAAGGTGAAGATCAACAAAAAAAATGGACTGGGTACAATCAAGCTCTCCAGAGGATGAACTCTGAACTTCCTTGTAGCGCCACCATTGGTGAAAATGTCAAATTTGCAGACAGCCTAACAATTTACAGGAACGCCGTGAAATATTAAGTAAATATTCATGGTCCCAGGAGGATTGACCTCAAGATGAACTTTACATCATCTCGCTATAAAATGTACCAAACATATCCAGTACATGCTGCCCAGAAAATATTGATCCTTTACACAAATCGCTCATGGTCAGATTGGCATTAAATTGCTACAGATATTCCTTATACCCAGAGGATGAACCCTATGTTCAGTATCACTGTAATAAACTAATCTACCACGTTGGTTCTGTTACACTTACACCAAACTTTCAGTCTACCCATAAGCCTTTGCACAACATATATTCCTTCTCTCCAGATGAAGGACCCTTTTCCATCAAGGTACAAAGTGCACCACTGTGAGTTGTTTGAATCATTTTTAGGTTTTGGGTGAATTTTTCCTTTCAGGCCTAATCAGAAACTGCTGCTGCGTCAAAAGTTGGACTAAGTTAATCTGAGAAGCTTGTACTGCATGACTTATTTTCACAGGGGATTGCGGTGCCAAACTATGACCTTATCACTTTGCCAAGAATGTTTTCTCCCGTAAAGACTGAGTGTGCTCTGAACATCTGTATGATTGCAGAGGATGGATCGATTCAATAACACAGGCCCGGATTCGGAACATTCCTATTGATCCACCTCTGTTTTAAAAGCAATACTTCTAAAGTAATACTGGTTAAGTCAAGTCACAATACTACTTCATATAATCCTATTTCCAGCTCTGTACCTCAAATATTTCACCATCTGTCCCAAACCTTACTTCCAGGGTGAGGATTCCTTAAATCGGATCCATTTTTCACATTCCCACTCCGGGTTCAGAATTCCAAAGACCGCTTATCGTCGGTCACATTTTTCTCTTCTCACCAAAAAAAAAAAAAAAAAACTTCTCCACCTTCTCCATTCCTTTGTGCACCACCTCTGCAACACACACACACACGCATGCACCTGCAGGCACGCAGATGCAGACGCACACTCACACCTGCAGCGAGGCTGTGATGTAGCTCACACCAATAAAAAGCCCTGTGAAGCCCCGCGCTGCTTTCCTGGACTGGAGGTATGCATTCTTGGCCCGTGGGTCTGCTCAGGCCTGGCTATTTATTTGTTTTTCACTGACTTCACTGATGCTTTCACAAAAATATGCAGTCCACCAATTTTCCAATCTCATCTTTGGCGCTGACAGGTTGATTTGATGGAAGAGGGATTAGGGGTGTAGTGTAACGGGCGGATTTTATTCCCATTTCAAAGTGCTGATTGCCAAATGAATTTTCTGCCTTGTTAGGTGATCATTACTGGTACTTCACCACGGAAATCTACACTCATGGGTAGATCGGGGGGTGAGGTGGTCGCCGAAGGGTTGCCGGTTCGATCCCCTGCTCCTCCTAGTCGAAGGTTCCTGAGCGAGAACCTAACCCCGAATTGCTCCTTGCTGTCAGTGTGTGAATGTGTGCACACGCTTTGAGTGATCCCAAAGTAGAAAAGAGTTCTAGAAATGCAGTCTGTTTACTCTGTAACATATGTATAACATGCTCTACAAATCTAGATAATGAGTTGCATCTTCTTGTAAATATTCTGCTTTGTCTATCTAAGAACATATTAAAATCTGATTTAAATTCGTTTAAATAATCTACTTTTTGGTTTTTACACATATCTACCACTTTAAATTCAACTAGACTAAAAACCTTGCGTGTGGATCTGGTTTCAGCCTGATGTATGTTTGAGCTCTAAAAAGGAGTGTGAGGGTGTATTTTTAATATTTGAGTCGTTTTACAGGTCATACTTATCTATTTTCTAATGCAGGGCTTAGCTGTTGTAATGTTTTCGGTTTTTTTGGGGGTTTTTTTTTCCAACAGTCTGACTTGTGGTGCGCATGGGAAAATGCTGAGTCATCGTCCAAAACCATCACACGTTCTTATCCTTACAGCAGTGCTGCCCTCAAATAGCACGGTCAGGTTATACGCAGGTTTCGTGCTGAAACCGACCAAAGTCTGGATTTCCCTTTCCTCAGAAATGTTGGACTCGTGCACTTATTGCGTCACGGAGCCTCTGGGGGTCCGAGAGAGGACCGGGTGCTACGTGATGAAGTTCTGCGGTCTGACCGGTGGAATGGACGCAGCGACGGTTTTATAGCGAAGCGGTCGTCGGAGACAATGAGCATCAACGCAAGGCGGATTCCAACGTTTCATCACCGCTCCAGTTTTATCTCTAACATGTCAACTTTACAAGCACTAAGAAAAACAAGCTTGTTTTCAGACTGACCACCCTGTCTGTTGGAGGACGTCCAAAGTGGTTTTTGAAAGGGTTTCATAAGAGGCTGATAGAGTTTCCCAGCCCGCAGAGGAGCAAGAAAAGGTTTCTAGTTAAAATGCGACGTTCTGCAAAAAATGCCATCGCGTGAGGCTTTGGCGACGATTTGCACGTACAGCGACAAATTCAATTAACCAGCGCGGCAGGTAGCTCAATTATGAGATACAGAAAAGTACTTAGTAACACCTTGATTGATAAGTTCTGACCCCGACAGTTAGGCAAAGACCGTGGAGTATCTTTGTCTGTCTTTTCTGGAGGGACTTCACTCCAACAGCTTCCCTGCTTGGCTCAGAACTTATCAATCATATTCTCCTGTGTCTCCAATGGGCCACATGCCACATATTTAACTCACTTATGACACAGCACGATATCGAACGCCCCACTATCAGTAGAATCACGACAACAAACATGATTACGGAAAGTCGTGAATTCACTCTGAGTCATCCCCCAGAAAAGACTTGACCATGATATGATGTGTGTGTGTGTGTGTGGGGGGGGGGTGTTCAAAGATACTGTGAAATCGCTTCAATATGTGAGTGAGTACTACATATTCATCTCCCCCTGAGTCATCTTCCCCCTCCGACCACAAATATTATAGTGCATCTGTGAATTGAAACAATGCTGTTCCCCTCCACTTAGCATCACTTATTTCCCTCTGTCGGCCTGGACAGAGCCCTGAGTATATTTGCAAAAAGCTTCAGCAAGAGGGGGAACAACTAAGGCAGTGTGTGTGTGTGTGTGTGTGTGTGTATGAGAGACAGGGAGAAAGAGAGGAAGGAGAGGAAAGAGGAGATGAGACAGATGACAGCGGCAAAGAAAAGATGCAACGGTAAAGAGAGCAAAACTACTCACTTATGTTCCATAATCTATAAAAAAAACTCTTTTTTACCAACCACATCTCTCTAATCATGACGTCCACAGATTAGCTTGTGGTGGTTTTGACCTTTAATTCACCAACCAAGATCAAGACTCTCTCAGATTCCAGCAAAACTTTGGGCAGCGATGAAATAATCTGGATGATGACCAATTTTATGAGAGCGCCCAACAGCTGATGGGTGATCAAAAAACATGTCACCGTGGAGAAACGTTCCAGAGTAAACCTGGTGAACAAATCTGAAACCATGCGGAAGTTTGTTCAGTGTGAAACAATGTACAAATAAAAGCCTAAAACACACAAAGTCTATAACTGTATTAACCTGAAATGAGGTTTTATTCTGAAGTGGCACATTGACAGCCATTAAAATGTACTTAACACTGATCTTCTCACCTATGGATTATAGATTTACAACAGATTTTGAGCCCTACTTGGATCAAAAATGAACCAATGACGTTTATACGTACGTTATTAATAAGATTTATTACAACCACTCAGCTCTAATCCATCATTTCCTTTATTTTCCAACAGCTGTGACATCTAACTTAACTTAAAGTCACAGAAAAGTGTACTGTTCGCTTTTGAAATATACCCCCAAACGTGGGTCTGTCCAGACTCCCCGTCCTGTAACGTGTGTGTGTGTGTGCGTGTGTGTGTAACAGGTACGCACTCACCCGTGGGCCGCTCGGCTTCTGTGCGGAGACTTGAGGCAGATGAAAGAGAAACAGGAGCACCAAAAAGTGAGAAAAGGTGAACATAAGGAATGTTGGCAGGAACATAATGGACATCAAAGTGCTGGAAGCTGCGGGAAGACTGACTGGGAGCTCTCTCTCTCTCTCTCTCTCTCTCTCTCTCTCTCTCTGCCCGTCTGTGAGGTCCAAAAACGGTCCAAAAACCAAACAAAAAAATCCTTGACTTTCGCCCTAAACTTCTTCAGTAACTATTCACATAATGTCGCGCCGTGCCGTGCCGTGCCGTGCTGTGCCGAGGGCGTGCGGACTGGTCAGGACTCGGAGGGGACCATGGTGCCTGCTTTTATCCGCTGCGGGAGGATCAGCTGTTCATCGCGGCTTCCACAGGTTGAAATTGCAGCTTCATTAAAAAGCGAGGGAGGGCGGTGTCAGCAGTGAGTGGCAGCCGAACGGTCCAATGGCAGCGGAGGAACGCATCGAATCCACGCCCCTTCTATTAAGGTCCTACCGAAACGCAGCACGGTAGGACGAAGGGGAAAAGAGACGCAGGTGACCCCTAAAGGAATGATTGGAAAAATGAATAGAAGAAGAATAAAGTCAGCAAACAATAATAAAAAGAATAATTAATTAATTAATTAATTACCAAAGTTTGCAAAAAAGTTGCAAGTGAAATGCAGTGCAGGAATCATCAGTGTGTCGTCGTGAGTGTATTGCTCTGTGAGATGTTTGAGGTCAAATTGAGGCTCTCAGCCCATTGAGAGACACACAAAGGTCCACAAATGTCTGCCGTGACATTTAACCTGTGTACTTGGCCTACAATGCAGACCATCTATTGAACAAAGTCAATAGATGTCACAAGCACAGCAGGAGGGCAGCCTGTGTTTGTAGTTTTGGCTCTGTGTGTGTGTGTTTAAGTGTGTGTGTGAGAGAGAGAGAGAGAGAGAGAGATAGGGAGGGAGGATTCATTTGCTTAATGTTATCTTTTATGATCTAATTATTGCAAATTTATTTATTTGATTATTTGTAACCTAAAATTCCAGCTCAGTAGCAGTAGTAGTTTTGTGTGTTTTTTCTCTCTCTCACTACTGACGTCCAATGGTTGTAGGGGGTAACAACAGCAAGTTGATGAACAACCACTCCAATAAAATGCAACTGTCACAGCAAAGTGATGTCATTCCTTGAAATTCCCAAACAAATCAACGTGATAGCTTTACAACTGTGATCTCTGGTGCTGTTGTGGTGTTATCGGTGGAAACATTAACCATTAACAACCACCTAAAGAAAATATGGAAGCGAGAAAATTAACAGGTAAGTCAGATACTGGAGCAAAATGCGGAGCAAACTATACTCTTAAATATCGCTTCAATTTGTTGTCTTCTTCATTATATCATTTGTTGCCGTCATCATATCATTTGTTGTCTTCATCATATCATTTGTTGTCTTCATCATATCATTTGTTGTCTTCATTATATCTTTTGTTGTCTTCTTCATCATATTATTTGTTGTCTTCGTCATATCTTTTGTTGTCTTCATTATATCTTTTGTTGTCTTCTTCATCATATCATTTGTTGTCTTCTTCATCATATCATTTGTTGTCTTCATTATATCTTTTGTTGTCTTCTTCATCATATCATTTGTTGTCTTCTTCATTATATCATTTGTTGTCTTCATCATATCATTTGTTGTCTTCTTCATTACATCATTTGCTGTCTTCTTCGTCATATCATTTGTTGTCTTCATCATATCATTTGTTTTCTTCTTCATTATACCATTTGTTGTCTTCTTCATCATATCATTTGTTGTCTTCATCATATCATCTGTTGTCTTCTTCATCATATCATTTGTTGTCTTCATCATATCATTTGTTGTCTTCATCATATCATTTGTTGTCTTAATTATATCATTTGTTGTCTTATTCATCATATCATTTGTTCTCTTCTTCATTCTATCGTTGGTTCTTTCTGTCTCATCTTAAATTTCTCTCTTTCTTTCATTTGCCCGTTATGACTCTGTGAGGATCCACCTGTGGGCCCTAAAACAGTGTGAGATTAAATGCGTTCACACACTCTCCCACGTCCTGTTTGGCCCCGTGCTCTGTCCCTCTC
>OMNV01002691.1:9182-97507 GCA_900303265.1 Brotula barbata
ACAGGAGGGGGGCGGGGGGGGGGGGGAGGGGGAAGGAGGGAAGGAAGGAAGGAAGGATGGTTAGGGAGGAAGGAAGGAAGGAAGGGGTGATAAAGGGTTGAAAGAGAGAAAGAAAAGAGTTTGTTGGAAAGGACAGGCAGAAATCAGAAACTAGCAGTCTGCTCCCTAGTGGTAGGGAAAAAGTCAGGGTTTTTTTTACCAGGGGATGCACAAAAATCTAAAGCACTCACTCTGATTTGATTGAGTTCAGTGTTTAACTACATTTTACAGTAGTTTTACATGATTTGTTCTCGCATAAATATCCATAAATCCATTTATGCATAAATAAATCAAAAGGAATAAAACTAAATAGAGGTTTCTTTTTAACAGAATGTTTCAGTTACTCAAATGTGTGCACTTGCAACATTGTCCTTCATCAGTCTAAGCATCTTTGACTTCTCTCCACAAGTCTCAGAATGTGTGCGTGATGATATGCTTTCACAAAGCAATGAACCAGAACTAGCAAATATTGCCATTTTGTGTGTAATGTGAAGAACTGGAATTCATTTTTTATACAATCTACAGTGGATCCTAAGGAGGTGTGGGGTCCATGGATCACAGTGCGGTCATCATTGACCCAAAGATTTTGATTGTTAAAATGTTTTACTCAGTATTATATGTTCTGTCTATCGAATATTATACTATACATTAAATTTTATTTTAATGTTTAAATTGTCCTTTATTTTATTTCAGACCACAGTGTTTTAGCTGTCCAAATTACAGTTAAATTTAGTAGAAATAGATTGATTCGATTAAAATAAATAAATAGATAAATAAATCACATTTCAGTTTCTTTATATACAAAATTGTTGGTTCACTAACACAGACTGATCAAAAATTAAAAAATCAGTACTATTGTTCAATATAATGTTAAGATATTATCCTGAACACTGAATTACGCCTCTTTATTTATTTTAATGTTTTATACATTATCTTTATGTTTTAATATTATTATTACCTCATATTAATGTTTGGCTGTCCGAACTACTGTTATGTGAATTTACTTTAAACTGATTTACCCAGAAAAAAAAAAAATCTGTGTCATTATTTATAAAAACATTTTAGTTAACAAGTTTTTAAGAATTTATACACTCACTCCCACTCAGAATATTTATAGACATCGTACCTTTCTCTGCCATATCACAGAAAACTGTTAAAACACAAATTTAGCCCTAATCCAGATGAACATCTCATAAATCATAACTGGTTGGGAGTTGGGCCTGTGAACAAAGATGAAACACTACGTCTGCCTCCTTGTGGCAAATATTGGAACTACACTGCCTGATGGCCTCTGTTGTCTCTTTCCTTCAGCAATGTGGCAATAATGAATGAATAATTGAAGAAAATCAATAGAGTTTGTTTTGAAACATGTGTACTTACATAATCCGTGTATGTGCTGAATCAAATACAGACAGAGAGTTTATGAGTCGAGGCAAGATGAGATTTGATTAAATAAATCTTTATGTCATGATCAATCTGTTCCTTCAATGAGAGGAATGGTGGCCAGTGAGAGGAGGAAAGCTGCCAAGGACACAACAGAAGCAGCAGAGAAATCTCTCTATCAACCAATCCATGGGGTCAACCATGGCTGGGTCACAGTTTGATCAAAGACCCGGAGACCCAGCAGTTCAGCAGTATTGTAAGATGTGTGTTGAGTACTAAAAACTCAAGTGAAGTCAGCAAGACTAACTGTGGTAAATACTGATTTACAGTGACATGTGATACACGAGTGGTACATAAAAGTATGTGATCAATGGTTGTCATAAAGTCTAAAATGATGATTGTGTGTATTCAGTGGGTTGCTGGGTTCAAGAGGGGTCTTGGTTGGGGTTCGGACACAGAATATGATGAACGGATAAGCGATGGAAAATGGATAGATGGATAGTGGTGTGGTTTCTGTCATCTTCCAAAGCTTCTGCTCCTCTTAATTGCCATTTTGTAATGTTCTTGTAATTTCCTAGTTTTGCATATTTTTCTGCAATACAGTCAATGGCCACTAGAGTATGCTATGTGTTTATGTTATATTTGTACTGAAAGAAGACTCCTCAGTTACTCCTGATTCACACAACACTATTTTGGTCCAGATTTCTGTTTGTTGGCAAAATCTATGATCGTTGGGGAATGAAAGCCCCTCAGCAGAGGCATACTCCGGCGTGTTCATGACTTGACATCACAGGACACACTCAAGAGGCAGAGATCACGTAGTGGTGGGTCAATGTCGCCTGCAAGACAACACTGTCATGTACTGTGAACTGCACAGCTATCCAATGACTTGGATAGTTCTATGTTTTATGGTCTCTAAAGTTTTGCTTAGTGCTCTGTGCCTTCATCACCAACACCACCACCACAAAGAAAATCTGGTCCAAAATAAATTAGACAAAGCAATCAGAGATGGACTCTCTCAAAACTGAGAAGAACATGTTTAACTTTTTTTTTCTAAATCTCATAGCAACAAACCAAAGTACACCTGCAGTGAAATTGTAAAACCTTTATTCTCAGATCCTTCAAGGCTTTCAGCTGGTGCATCATGGTTTCAAAAGAGTTTCACATCTTTATATTTACATCAAAGCTCACATGCCAAACTTTGGGTTCATGTTTGTCATGCAATAAGTGGCACGTCCCTCCATTCTCAGGTCAGGGTGATTACACTCAGGGCAGGCCTTCATCTATGAAGCTCAGCTGAGCTCTGTGCTCCTCCCAGTCCATGTTAAGGAGGGCATCTGGAGGGTGGGATGCTACATGAGGGGACTGGAAAAAGGCCTGGAACTGCGACTGGGCATCAGACTGAGACTGGTGGTGATGCTGGGACCGGAGGTGTGGCTGGGAAAAGGAATGGTGACGAGATCTTGATTCAGGCTGGAGATTGGTGTAGTTCTGGTAAAGGAGCTGGGACTCAGACTGGGACTGGAGCAGGGGACGGGACTGAGACTGAGAGTGGGACTTCCGTGGGGGCTGTGTTGGCAACTCGATGTCAGGTCCTGTGAAGTCTAGCAAAAAAGGAGTTGGGACTGCCCTGTGACAAGAGTGCAAAGAGAGAGAGGAGGTGGAGGACGGAGAGTGGGGCTTTGTTGGACTTATCATGTGTTCTTGTGGAGAGCTGTGGAGTGACGGGGGAGCTGAGGCTGGGGGCTCGTCCAGTAGAAGTTTAGGATCTGCTGAACAGTCTCTGGGTGCAATTTGCGCAGGTAGGGGTGGGGCCGGGGACCGAGTGCCTGAAGACACACTGGGGGGCGGAGTCACAGCGCTGGATATCAGCAGTGTGGGGGGGTTATGGAAAAGAGGTCTTAGAAGACGCGTCATTTCCTGTAGGTCCTGGCTGACCTCGGTCACTTGGCGAGAGAGGACGTTCATCTGAGAAGAGGGAGATCAGGATGAAACGGGCGAGAGACAAAGAAGAGATAAAAAAAAACAAAAACCCACAAAGGTAGGAGACAAACTTGTAGCTGCAATTACACACAAGTCCGAATACATTTTGTTTTCTTTTTTTTCTTTTTCAGTGACTGTATCAGCCAATAGCGGCCCTCTGTATGAGGATGCTATTGTTGGCGTCAAAAACTTGTTGGCCTCTGTGTTTGGTTAAGAGACTGGGGCAAAAGTTGGTAAACTGCCTTGACTGTCAATTTTGTAACTCTTCAAGTCTAAGATCAGAGCTATACAATCTCATAACAGACTTGGGACACCTTTAAGCTCTCTTAAGCATGGCATGATATTTCATCTTAATTCTACGAATAAAAGCTTTCCATTTCCAAAAACGTGACTGTTATGGTTCGTACGGTTCCTTTCAGGTGTTACTAAAAGACTCACCATGAAAACGTTTTACTGGAATTAGTTTTCAGTCCTACCTCATATTTCAGCTTTGCTATAGTCTGCATGGTGTCAGCCTCCCTGTGGACCACTGTACACACATACACAAACACATAGTTTGGATTATTTTCACATTATTATTATTATTATTATTTTAGCTATTTAAAATGGGATGTGGTCCAACCTTGGTAAAAAGTGAGGTATACCTGACGTGGCAGGATCAGACTTGAGCGGGACACTGTGTGTAAACTCAAACTTCTCAGCTGAACAACTTTGGTGTTCTGTTTCTGTCCCGTCCACAAACCTGATGACAGACAGGCAGGCAGACAGGCAGACAGACAGACAGACAGGAGAGGTGAGACTGCGTACAAATCTTTACAACAGTCAATCTGATTTTTGCTCCACACCCTAGAAGATGTAAATGGATTATCATTGTCTGAAGGAGCAAGATTCCATTTACTTCCAACATTAAAATGTACATAGCTTACGGGCAAAAACAGCTGAAATATTTCACATTCTTTCACTGAGTCAGTCTATCATAGAATACAACAGTTTATGTGATGAACTGAGAGAAGAATGACATTGAAAACTGGATTTACAGAACAATACAAGGTAGAGCAACCTGTTATTGTAAACCTCATCCTTATTTTATGTTTGTTTTTCATATGTCAACATTATTTGTCTTTATCTTGCTGAGCTAAACTCCACTGCACCAAATTGCAACCTTAACCTCAACCAGGCCTGAATTACGCGTTCAGACTTGGTTGAATTGCTGCAGCAATGAAGAACAGAGGATGATGAATGTGTTTGCAGGATTAACACATTGCACTGTAAATAAAAAGTGTAAATAAAATAAAGAAAATGTGAGGATTGCATTGGAGGTCATTGTCAATAACAAAAAGTTTCATCCTCTGGAGAACATGAATACACATTAAATGTAAACAATCCTGTCTAACTTTCGTTCTGTAGTTCTGTGTTTGTGTGAGGATGAATATGTTTGTGTGGTAGATGAATCTCTTCAAGGTAATGGATGACTAACTTTCTCCGCACATTAAAATCACCCATTTCCACACAGCCTCGAATGAAAATCATTTCTGCACTGAAAAAATGTGTTGTCACAATGACCTCCAGTTTTTTTTTTCCACCACAAAGTCTTCATGACGACATACAATACCACATTTACAACGTAAAAGTTAAACTTGAACAAAATGTCTGCCAAGGAAGCAAGGTTAAGTTGATCCCACTAACTGAGCACACGTGACGGAGAAGCTGCACATGCCTGCATTTAAATTAGCATCTACCCACTGATCAGCCATCTGCTGATCATCCCGTTTCTCATCAAACCATTACATACGCCACATTTACACCAAGCATTAAACTGAGCTATACATCCAGATGAGGAAAGATGTTTGTTGTATCAGATATATACACAGAGGGAACATCCATCACAGCTATGAAGTACAGCCTATGGTGAATGCAGACAGAATTTTGGTGAGAAATGCCAATTTAAATGAACAAATACAAAAAACAGTAAGTAAAAATGAACTGCAAAATCTCATTACTAGCTAAATTATTATTATTATTATTATTATTATTATTATTATTATTATTATTATAGGTTATTCCTCTTCTATTATTACTAGGAGTAGAGCATGTGGCCTTTTTTCTACAGCTGATTTAGTGGTTACAGTGAACTTTAGTATTAACTGAATGTTTTGTCGTAAAGAATACAATCCCAAATCACAAACAATCAAAACATTTTGTCTTTATAACTATAACCTAATATTATTATAACTATAATAATCGTAAATTAGATTTAAAATGAAACGTAACACTACGTTTCATTTTAAATCTAATTTACGATTTAGGACACGTGCATGATAACATGTATGTCCTGGAAGATTTGGCCATCTGCATCTTAAAAACTAATGCTATGTTTACTGGGTAATATGTAAATAAATTGCGGGGACAGTAATATCCACCAGAAAAGACTGAGTCTATGAACTATCACA
This sequence comes from Brotula barbata, assembly GCA_900303265.1. Classification (NCBI taxonomy): domain Eukaryota; kingdom Metazoa; phylum Chordata; class Actinopteri; order Ophidiiformes; family Ophidiidae; genus Brotula; species Brotula barbata. Next base: position 15,038 of record OMNV01002691.1, read on the forward strand.
TATATTATTACAGTTGTTTCATAGCAGAAGTCAAATAAGAAGCAGTTCGATCTTCACATTGCCCCCGGATGACTTTAGTGTTTGAACGGCCAGACTGAATGAAAGTGTGCAGGCGAGTACATTCACAGCGATGTTCACATAGCAACAGTGTGCACAGTAAATATAATAATAAAATATATGGTATACTCCTGAACTGACTGTGACCACCTCCAGCCAAAGCGAATGCTGAGGATGAAGTCAGTTGGCCATGTTTCTTACCGTGGGCTGAGGTCGTCCTGCATGCAGCTGAAGCTGACCACAGGGATCTGCAAGGAGGGAGCCGGGCTGGAGTCGCTGGCTGGGTGGAAGGATCTCGGCAGCAGAAATGGGGAGCTCATGCCTCGCCCCAACCTGCCCAAAGGAGGCATCTTGGGGAGAGGTGAGCGTTCCCCTTCCGATCCCTCCTCATCCTCCTTGATGGAGGGAAGCTTCTTCACAATTCCGCCGTTGCTTTCGCAGTCCGACTAAGAGCAGAAACACAACACATTTTCATTGCCTGCTTAAAAAAGCACAAGTATATGAGAGAAAGACTTCATTTAATTTGCTGAGATTGAAGCAATAATGTGATATTTCACAGTTTGACCACAGGGGGAGGCTGCTGAACCACTCAAATCATCACAGAGTGTAACTCTAATTTACATTCACAACTAAAGCAGAAATTCATTCAGACAGTTGAAGCATGATTGTCCTTTCAAAATAAAATCACTCAGGTATTGTTTTTCCATTTAATTTTTTTCTGCCCTTTGTTTGCACTACAGTCAAAATAACATCTCTTCTCCTCCCAACCTCACCCTTTTATTTCTATCCCCTCTGTTTTGCAGTCCTCCCCATCCTTTTCCCCTCTATCTTTTACTCACGTGGATGGCCGATATTTTTAGAGCACAGGGGTTTCATTTTAGGAGACGCTCGCCTCCAGGGAATTGAGCTGAGAAAGGACTGTTTGGAAATTCACCGAGTGTTTGTATGAGCGCATGCCTGAGCCACACACATGCCACGGCATCGGCCAATCCTGTTGTGTTATGGTGTGAGTGAAGTGAAGGGATGCTACATGAGTGAATGTTTACTGTGTATATGTGTGTGCTTGCGTGTGCAAGTGCAAGTGCAGGTGTGTGTTGGTGGGTCGGTTGGGGGCTGTTGGAAAGGAGTGATGGTGCATAATGAACGGGGTTCTGTGATGCTGCAAATGTGTATAGCTACGTGGGTATACAAATCTGTCCATCTGTATTGCTCTCTCTCTCCATGGGTAAAGGTGCTGTGTTATGGTGTAAGTGAAGTGAAGTGATGTTAAATATTCACCGTGTATGTGCGTGTGTGTTATGCAAATGAGTGATACTGTTGTGTGCACGTGAAAATGTATATCACAGAGCCTCTTTCTCTTGCCCCCATCGCTTTCCCCCCTCCTGATGTTTTCCATTCTCATCTCGTCTCCATCTGGTTGTTCATCTATATTTATCCAACCAGGGATGACCCAACCCCCACCCATCTGACATGTCTATTTTTAGTCTGGCACTGCTCTGAGTGGCAGAATGCAGCACCGCTGTTGCTGCTGCTGCTGCACGTGTGTGTATTATAGAGCAGTCTTACTTGGGGATTGGTCTGTTACTAATATCATGAAGTGACTGCTATGCACTCCTGCTTCACCACATTATTTTCAGCATAAGTCTCTAGTCATGATAGCAACATTAATTATTTTTGAAGTTTTTAAAGTTTCTGTTTCCAGTCTATTAGTACACAATTTGTGTCACATTTTAGTACAAATAAGTAAAGTGGAGTAATTGCTTATGTACTGACAGCTGCTTTATTCCCATCCATCCATTCGGCCATCCATCATCCACACATGGCTCACTGAGGATCAGCACCATGGACAGCTCTCATTCATAAAACAAGACAGAGGGGCCAAATGTGAGACCATTTTGAATTCATCCATCCGTCCATCCATCCATGCAGTTGTTGAACATATTCTATTCTAAGATGACTGCTCTGATCTAGGAAATCTTTAAAAAGTGGACATGTTTAAAATGTGAACATTGATTGATAAGTTCTGAGCCCATCATGTAAAAATCAAATGATGAGTTGTTGCTTTGATTTGCTGTAATCTCCTCTGAACCCAACACCTTTCTAGATGCACTGATTGAACGGCACAATCATGGAGGAAGCTATCATAAAACTTTTTGTGTTTTCATATGACGGCATTTATTTCTTCCACATTGCGTCCACCTCCTCCCTGGTTCTGCAAAACACCTTCTATTTATATTTTCGTAACAACTAAATGTGCTAAATGGAAGGAAAACGTTGCTGGTTAGTGAGGATAATGTAGCATCTGCACTTACTTCCTCCACGCATGAATGAATTGCTTTCTCATTAACATACCGCCTGAGGCGTATCTTAAACCTCTAAAGTAACTAATGCCCTTTACAAGACAGGAATATCAATTGTTGCTGTTAGTGTTAAAAGCAAGGCCTCAACATTTGAATGACGTCAATCAGGCAATCATGTAAAAACTCTTTTTCAAATTTGATAGCATTTCTTTTCAAATTCTCTCAAATCAATATTTTCTTCAATATCTTCAAGATTTTTGTGTTTTTTGTAGCAGGAAATTTTTCAAAAACTCGCAAACAGTGCACTTTTGTAGCCAAATAAAACTAAAATTCGGTAAAAAGCCAGCCAAAGGAGGAGAACATACAATGATCAGTACATTTGTGTATATGACTTGGCACACAAAATACAACTAAAAACAATGACATGTTTGTATGTTGGACCCAAATGACAGCCATGACTAATCAGGAACCTAGATCCCTTTGTGCCCTGCCCCCCTCTTTCCGGGGAGAATATGCACCGCTTAAATGGCAAAATGGACTTCGCCACGCCGATAGCGCAACGCACAATAATGCATCAGGCTTTGAGCCATAGATTGCCTAAATAGAGCCCCAAATATGTCCAGAATGTTTCAATTAACAAAACAAATGAATGAATAAATGTCACCTGGTTTGTATGTAAATGACAGAAAATGGCAGCAGTGTGAGTTTTTTCCTTGCTGATGTCTTAAGCGTTCACTTGACGTTTCCCCTCCTTTAACGTACTTGACTGAAGCTGTGACTGAGTTATCCATCATGCATGTGTACTTTGCAGTTCAGATGCTTTTCTAAATAAATCCCTTCCTTCTGAATCCTCCATGTTTACTTCATTTCCTTATCTGCTGGCTGTTACTCAGCCTCGCTGCTGGCCAGATGGCTAATCCTTCCCAAACGCAGAGCCCTTGCTCCAGCTGTGGAAGATTTTGGGGGGAAAGGGCGATTGCACAGCAGAGACACATCTAAGGACATGAAAACTCCTCTCGTCATGCCACCCAGAATTGTCTTAATGGTTTTCAGCCATAGGAAAGCAGTCACATTCGTAGCAGGGCTACGATTATTAGCTGGTTCACTGAATATTAGCCGTGATCATACCTCAGCGGTGTGTGCTTCCCGGAGATTGTACGTCAGATCGTGCTGGATCTCTGTGATGAACCTCTGGGCATAGTCGGGATAGAGGCAGAGAACCTCCCGCAGACCTTTGAGGCTGATGTACTGCAGGTCACAGTAAGTTAGCGCCTTGACACAGGCATTGGTCTTAATCACTTCCTCCTGGGTCAGACAGTCGGAGCCAATCAGATCACCCCGTCCTGGAAATCAGGGAAACAAGAGGGCCTGTAGCAGAGGCCAAGTTTGGACAACAACAACCAGTGTAAATGAACTCAAACTGGATCAGATCCAGATCAATGTTGCATTTTAAATATATTCTGCTTCTGAAGTACACGAACACAAAAGGCTGTATGATTTGTTAGACTACTAGTCTTGTGATCGTCGGTGGTCAGTTAAAACTATGCGTAGACTATTACAGATGGTGTGAGATTGTGTTCTACAGACGGGAGACAGTCTAGCTGTGTGACTGTTTCTGCTTATTCCAGTATCATGACTAAGACTGGACATAAGCCAAAAAGACTTGCAACTTGACTTTGAATTTACACACTATTGAGCCATTACGTTTTTTTTGTCACATTTATGTATGTCTATCTGGAAAGTAATAAAATTATACAGCTTATGAAAAGCATCCACAGTTTTTGGAAAATTGATGCAACAAATCATTACTCTGGATCTAAATTTGTACATTCTGACTGGTTCAGGACTTATTTCCATGCCCTTTATCCTTTTAATAAGAACAACTAAATACACACGTATTGTATGTGGTGTGTGTTTGTGTCTGTGTGTGTGTATGTGGACATCAACATGTATGTGTTCACACACACACATCAGGTCTAGCAGGCTCATTAGTTTCCTCTTGTCTCTCTGTTTTCCACAGCCATTTCATTATTTACACCAGTTACATTATTTATATGAAAAACTTTGTTGCTAATTAGCTCCCTGTGCCTTACAAGGATTGTTTGTTTCATCAATCTATACAGAATAGAGCGTGATGTTGGACATGGCTCTGAATGAAGTTTCTGCTTGGATGAAACTAGAGCAGCCAAAGAGCCTCTCGTTCACCTTGTAAATGGAATGTTCGAACACTTCATTCTGTGCCTTGAGTATTAGCCGTATCTGTGAGCTTTTCTGTCCACATATAACTAAATACAACTCACGATCCTGCAACTAATCTCTGGCAGTCTCTGTTAGGATTTAGGCCTAAAAAATATTTTGCTTTGAGGCTTATAAACTTATTTATACCAACGGTTCTATTTAAGCAGTGGCTACTGAGTGATTTATGTGTATATCTGCAAAAGGTTTAATGAATGGAGTATCATTGGTTGTACATGTTGGTCCCCGGTGAAGTGTGTGTGAATGTGTTTTTTAAATAAGGACCAAAGTAACCGAGCATATGAAACCAACAGTTGAAATATGTGATACACATCATAGTATTTACTGTTTTGTTCATTGTTTTGAGCTTGGTAGACTAAGTCGCATTGTCATTTCTCATTGAGCAAAAGTTATTAAACATTTACGATAACAAAAAAGTAACCTTTTACCCAGTATGGCCAGAACAGTGCTGTCCTTCAGCACCTCCATGGATCCTGAACAGACAAAGTAGATCGCCTGGAGGGCATCGCCCTGACGGATGAGGAACTCCCCGGGAGCGCAAAAGGAGGTCTTGATGATGAGGGACAGGGAGCGCAGGCACCCCCTGCTGGCTGATTCAAAGAGTGACAGCTGGAGCAGTTCCTTGTTCAGATGCATGGCTATGTCGGCCCGCAGCTCATCGGGGAAATCCTTCAGGAGCTTTGAGGAAAATGAGAAGGAGAGGAGACATTCTTTGTGCCATCGGGAGGCAAGCAAAAGATAAATGTGTGAGGAAAGTTATAATTAATGATCCATCACTTGGATCGTATAAACGTATGCATATAAACTGTTTTTTTGCAAGTACCAATGCAAATACCAGTGGCTCCGCATGCAGCTAGTCCTCCACTCTGTCTTCTCCAAAATGTGTGTAAATCCACTCTTTTCTCCATTTATTTGCTTTAATTTGCATTCTGTTTGTGTGCTTGTTTTGGCTCATCCCCTGTTGCCAGTGATTTATTAAGGAACACTGGTCTCAGTGGGCAGGAGGAGGAGTCAGCAGGCGGGTTAATAACCAATGCTGTTTCCACTGAGCTCCTGTGTCCTACATCAGTTCTGGCACCACTGAGATCAGTGTGTGAGACTCATAAATTATTAATATTCACTGCATGAATCTGGTGTGGAACATGTTCAAAGAGCTATTGATCGCAATATATCCTCCGCGGTGTCCCTCTCACATTTTGTGTAATAATGCTTAAATTGCTGTTCATTTAGTGATTTCCAACAGTGAATAATTCTTATAATAATTTTGGTTAATCCTCAATTATCTATTGTCATCAATATGGTCTGAATAAGAATAAAATATGTGAAATCATAATTATGTGATGAGATTTGGATGACAAATGGATCATCAGACATTTTCATGCCTTAAATGGAGCGGTCACCATCACACCCAGGCTTGACGTTATTTTTGGTAACGTGCCATAAAGAATCAAATTCTACTTGTACTTGTAATGTAACAGAAATTATTATCTGGATCAAAACTTGCACAACATGCAATAACAAAAAATATATATTTGGACCTATTTGGATCATTTGTCTCATTTGTCTTCTGCTTTCATCTAATGGAGGTCCAGCCCACTGAGCAGAACCAGGAGCACTGATTGGTTAGGTGCAGTGGTGTGCCGTCAGGGCCAGCAAGGCCTTCTCTGCTGGCCTAAACACCATCAGAAGCACTGACCTACATTTACAACCTAAATTCTAATATTTGTTCCATGAAAATGTATTAATTTATTCCCAACAGTCTATTCTCTTCATTTCGTAGCGTTTCTCTTGGCTGCACTGCTTCCAGTCCGTGTATGTGGATGTTAGATTTTTTGTCCAAGCTGATTTCAGCCTCTACATGCTGCCATGTCAATCTAATCTGCCCAGGGCCTTCAGAATCAGTACTGCTGGCCCACGGAACTTCAACTATATTAGCAATGGGACTGTTTCTTTAACCAATCAGATTTCTAATTCTCCTCCCAGGTCCAGCTAGCTGGCCCACAGTAATGTCAGCATTTTTCCGTCCTCTGATTGGTAAGAGAGCAAGACTATTATTAAGTTCGACTAGCAAAACACGTCTGTAGCGATCTGCACACATTAATACATTTGAGTTAGAATTTTTTACGCCCACAATGGCTGACAGAGGAGAAGAAATTGACTTGGTCTCGGACATACTTAAAAATCCATTTTCAAGGCGGACTTTTGCGGGGAAGCTAGACGTCAGGAGGAGAGGTCGGCCAACCCCAATAATTGCGAAGTGATAGTGGTGGCATTAAGTCAGGTAAGTCCCCATTGAAGGCCCAGGGACCAAATCCACGGCCTGCCACTGGTTACACGTCATTTGCGTGATGTGAATAAGAATCTCTTTTATCAGATGGTGTGACACACCTGTCTGAAACTACAAGAGAATCAAAATGGAATATGACAGGGATACAAGAAGACACAGTGAATCTGTCTTACCTCGCTGACATCAATGCCATTATTGACAGACCAGGTTGTCTGGAAACATTCCATCATGCGTTGCTCAAGAGCCTTTGGCAGCCGGTGCACTCGGATGAAGTCCTTCAGGTCCTTGGTGCGGGTGTGGTAGAGAGACCGGCGTGAGTACATCCTCTGGATGATGGCCGTCACATTGCCAAACACCACAGCATGCATTAATGCTGTGGAGGACAGCAACAGAGACGTTTGTCTCAGGTTTACTTGAAGGGACATTTCACTTTTATGCTTTTGTATTAATTTCCTCTTAGGATGTGCTGGCTCACCTTTTCTTTAACCTGTATTAAAGCATATTCAAATTTTTATTGAGGATCAAATTGGCCACTTGCCTTTTAGTCAATCATTTGTTATCTAACAGGCAAAAAACATAGATGGCAATGATTTCTTGTCACTGCTCTCATCACTGGTATTTTAGGACTTCATGATTAGATTCATGCAATATATAAATCAACAATTTCTTTCAGATTGATTAATGTTTAGTCTAAAAGCACTCAAGTTCCACCTGTGTTTTTGTCCATCTGAGGTTTTTTTCCTTAAACATACAGGACTAATGAAATTTGAAATATTGAGCCAATACATCAATAAATGCATTGACAGAGAGAGATGCTGACTCGAATTTCATCATTCACCCTCAGTGAAGAGCTGGAACATTCAATATGGCACAGACATGATACCAGTGGGATGTTCATGTTGCTCTATGTCCTGCAGGATAGATCAGTACCCCTTTATACAGAAGAAGCAGCATCTTGTGATCGCAAAATCTGTGTTAACAGCGAGCAGCGCTGAGATTACAGCAGTCATTGTAACAGAGCACCTCAACTGTCTGGCACATTTAGCAGAGCCAGAGACACGCCCTCGTGATTGGCCGAACATCAACAGTATTTCCTGATTGTCTGAGCCGGGCAGACGAGAGGAAGATGTAGTACTACGTAAGCCTCATATTTTTACATGCGATCTGTGTTTCATGAAGTATGCAAAATTAGTAACGTGTCAACTGGTGAGATGTTCCCACCTCCGATAAGCATGGTGCAGATGGAGAAGATCTTCTCAGAGTCAGTGTTGGCTGAAACATTGCCGAAGCCGACACTGGTCAGACTGCTCAGAGCGAAGTACAGCGACGTCACGTAGGAGCTCCTGACTGAAGGACCACCACCCAGCGCCATCCCAGGGCCGCTAGGCTGCCTTAGCCTGGTCCTGCTGCCGTTCCAATGGCCTGCGCCGATTAAGGCCCCACCGATTGGTTCCAGACCAGATGCGTTCCAGTGGCTGTAATTGGTAACTGCTCCTGTTACGGCGCCTTGCGGTGAATCAGAGACGCCCAACAGGGAGGTCAACGGTGCCAGGAAGTACGGGGTTCCCAAACGTTTGGCCAGTTCGTGAAGCCAGCCTGGTGGGGGAGGGGACACAGTTGAGAAGAGATTGCCTTTGTCAGTTTAATGAGAATGCATCATTGTTGGTTGCATGACCTTTACCAGAAGGCTTCGTTAGCAGCAGTAACGAGTCTGGAAGGGCAAAGTCTTATTTCAGAGTTGGTGTCTGTATGTTTAGGACAGTGTCTTTACATTTCCACAAAATCTCTGCAAATACAGAAAGTTCTTTTGTATGTATGATGCTGTTCGATGCTCTAAACTTTTACCATGTTTCTGTCCTTACAACACTTCTGTCACTTTTGACTGATGATAACTGTGCGACTCAAACCCAGTGGATGACTTCAAATGTTTCTTGTACTCTCCTGGCTTTTAGCACCACCATCAGACCAAAACAGGAAGAAATTTGCCAAATTGCCAGAAAAATATTGTGAATTCTTTTTCTGTCTCATCTTATCTCTCTTGTCTCTCCCTGTCTTACTCCACCTAGCTTCAACAGGCTAGCCACTAGAAACACTGCCCCACTTCATTGTTGTTAAGCACTGGTGAGCACAGTAGGGGAGGATAGATGACCAAAATTAGATGTGTTTTCTCAGTAAAAAGGACACACACCACACAATGGATGTACAGAAGCTTCATCTTTTGTCCCAGAATGGAGGAGACAGAGATTGTAGCATTTGTCTCCATTTTTGCCACTAAGCATTATATATTGTTACGTATCAATAGTTCATTTCCTAGTTGTCATCTTCAATTTCAGGAACTGCCTGGGTCCCTCTGGCTTTTACATCTGATGTTATAAAGATTTAAATGTGCAATACTAAATAGGTGCAAATGTGACTGCTGTTGCAGGAGATCACAGGCTGGGGTGCTTTGTTTGCAAAAATCCATTGACGTATGTGACAAACTGGCTTCTTACAAGACACTTGACTCATTCTCTGGTTTGCCATAAAAGAAGGAGCTTTACGGCAGACCCACCACCCTCAAAATCCCACTTTAACACCCAAGCACAACTCTCCAATTGGGACTCATCCTATCTGAAATAAAATAAAAAAACAAAAAAACAAAAGCACAAACCTATATCCCAGGATGCAGGACTGTTGCTTTCAATCTCATTGCGGCCGATGAAGTACCAGACGCAGGCCATCCAGTGGGCGAGCAAGGCAAAGGTAGACATGAGCAGGGTGAGGACCACGGCGCTGTACTGCGAGTAGCGATCCAGCTTCTGTAGGAGGCGTAGGAGACGCAAGAGACGCACCGTCTTCAGCAGATGGACGCCGAAGTTCTGAGAATGAGAGGAGGCGAGAATTTGAAGACATGTAACAAAGTGTAGCCAAAGACATTCAACCTGGGTTCCTATCTGTACGACCAGGCCATATTCCATTGTGGCACACACTTTTATAAGTGTAACACTTTATTTATTCTCCTGCACAGTTACAGTCCTGATGAAAGCTAGCTCCACCATGTCGAGTCTGAGAAAGTTGGTTGAGACAGCTGTGTCTTTTCACCCTGAGGGTGTTTGTGCAAGAAGTTGGCATTATCCCTCCCACTGACCTGATTTAGTTAATCAGGTGTGGGTAGAGCGGGAGGAGACAGAGAAATGCAGCGCTGTAGTGCTCGACGCCCAGGAATCACACCGAGAGTATTCAACCCTAATAAATCTCTTTATCTTTACATTTCAGGTTTACTCCATCAAAGTAAAAGCATTTGGAGAGCGTGGATTGACTGAACGCTGAGTTCCTGTGCATCATAAAACAGAGAAATGGAACTCCCCTAATTGGAAGTTGTAAAGTAAGATGGTGCATTTCCTTATAGCAGTGCCGCGTCAGTTTTCACACTGAATCATCTCACTAATACACTCCAATATGTCCAAAACAGCCTAATAACCACATAGCTAATAATGCTGTTCTTGTTGTGCCTTGCAGTCCCACAATATTCCTCCCATGATGCCCATTACAATAAATAGAAACAGGATAGGATGGTCCTCTGCATCTCAGGTGAAAAATGTGCTTACGTATGTCATCGAACTTCACTGTCACACACAATATGTCTCCTATTCGGAAAAAAATGCTGAACAAAGTTCTCCCATTGATTTTTCTTGCCTAGGAACCAAAAGGAAAGTTTTCCTCAGGGGGGTCTTTGAAATGTAACAGATTCAGTGTATGTGTGAGTGTCTGTGGTAGATTTCAGCGGGCTGTTTTGTCGGCCTTTTTAAAATCAATAAGTGAGCAAGAGGCGAACAGCAGGCGAGCACTATCGACAAAAGAATTACCTCAAGTTCCCCCCGCCATCACAACCAAACACACACACAAACACACACACACACACACACACACACACACACACTTACATCCACAGAAATACGAGGCATGAAACATGTACAGTGTGTAATAAATGTCGCAAACTGAAGAGTGCGCTGCACAAAATCTGTGTGTCTCACACTCACCACACTGATATTGAAGGCATATAGCAGGTCAAAGGGCAGAGCAGCGATCAGATCCACGAACAGCCAAGAAGTGACATAATGGATGCAGATAGAGCGTGCGTCGTACACAACCTGGCCGGACGTGCTGACGTAGGTGGTTCGGAAGTTCAGCACGATATCTGACAGGAAACCAGCAGCCAGCGTCATAAATATAAATATAAATATAAATAAGTTTAGCACTGATTAATCTAGTCTTGAATGGTTGCTTGTTTTATATCGAAGTTACAATTTGTAATTTCCAAAGCGGAAGCACTGCCATTTTAATCACAACCTAAATTATTAACAGTGTCGTTTTAGCCAGCAGCTGAATTATGAACAGCAAAATTATGGAAAACATTTGGAATTTAATTGGCAGATAAACATAAAAAACACATTGTACACCATCATTTTAGCTTTGTTCCACTGCAAACAAAAGATAAATGATTTCTGGATTTTAAGTATGTTATTCAAGCAGAATTTTTTGTGTGCTAATATTTTTGGCTAAATCACGTGCTTGTACCTGTAAATCCGACTGCAGCATGGACATCTAAGCATGATTTTTTCCTATGAGTAGAGTAATTAGTGTCTTAGAATAGTAAAATGGAGTGTAACTGGACCAAAGATATATGATCCTCAGGTGGCTGTTTAACAGGTCCACTGTTATGGGTTCGTCTTGCAGGCTGACCCCGTGACCTACCTACTGTACATTGTGAATTTAAAACACGTGTGCCTCAGTTTTCTTAATCGTAGGAGTAGTACTGGAGTGGATGTGAGCTGAGTCACGCAAGTTGAGCAGTCAAACAAAGGAGTTGTGTAGACAGTCTAATATTAGCATGGGGAGGTACAGCTGTTTCATGCTGAGCACAGTGGCACTACAATTACTACACGTGGGAGAAATCATGCATGTATATTTACTGTAATTAAGTAACACTTTGTGGTACAAACAAAGATTGCAATTTCAATTTCGCTACTTTTAAGCACAAGTACAATATTTCCTTTTTTTTTTTTTGCTTTGTGTTCCTTATTAGATTTTTGATTAGACAAAAACTGGACCACCAATTTTTGAATATAGTTTTATTGCCCACATAGGACAATAAAGCATAAAGGGTCCACAAATAATAAATAAAATGGTTTCAACTTTTTTCTTTTATTCTGAGCATAGTGAGCATAGTAAACGTTCCTAAAGCTGTGCGTATCCTTGATGTATGTGCGTTCTTCAAAGGGGTAACCAGCCTTACCTATGATAAAAAGTATCTCCACCAAGATGTCGCTCACACTCGGAGGATTACGTGGCACCGAGCCACTGTCTTCTCGCATCTCCACAGCGGTAAAGCAAACATTGTACGGCACGGTGATCGCCACGTAGAAGGTAGCCAGCAGGATCAGCCAATCCCAGCCGGCCTTGAAAGCACCGTAGTGAAGGAGGATGAATCTGGACTTCTGGATGTCTGCCACCTTGTACTCAGGGACCGGATTAGCATTGGCACCAAAAACACTCTGTGTGAAATTAAAGGAGAAATAATCAAGAGGACGCGTATAACCATTTGGTGGCTGTTTAGACAGCCACCAGTCTAATGTCAGAGCACGTTGATGCACATGGTGCAAGGACAAATTTAACACGTTGCTGTGTAGTTAAAGTGATTTCTCTGAATTGGCTCATTTGTAATTTCCAATAAAAAGTGTGTATAATCCTAAAACATCTTGTATAACCATTTAAGTCTGAGCATAATGCTGACAAATTCAGGGATTCATTTTATCTTTAAGCTTTATGTCCAATGGTGTGAATAATTTCAGTCCTTGCATTTTCCTCATGTTTGTGTGAGGAGGTGTGTGCCGAGGTAACCTGAGGTAACCATGCAGGTTACCTCGGCTGTCGGTATGTGAATGCGTGATCAATGTGTGAATGTTAGCAAGCATGTTTGATCCAGTCAGAGTGTCTCACGTTGTTGATCTTCAGCTTGCTCTTGGTCTTGTCCTGTTTCTGAAGATGTCCAGACAGCTGGTAGAGGACGGCCCGACTCCTTCTGCGCTCCATGGAAAAGTCCTGTGGACGGCTGATCTGGCAGATCTCCACGCCCACTTCCTCATCTGAAACCAAGGACACGAAAACCTTTGACATTGTTCAACATATACAGTACTCTAACTTCAAGATGTACTCAACTATCGACACTATGAATGTTTCAGATTTATTAAGGCGGGGCTTCTCTGTAAAACAAGGTGTTATATGCAACACAGACTGACAGAATGAGCTCAGTATAACAGGAAATATGCAGGTAGGGTAGAAGAAGTAGAGACACATGATCATTTTTGTTGGAATAAATTCTAGCAGATCGGGACAATGTACTTGTCTCACCAGTCTCTGGGTCGTTGCCATGGTCCTGGTCCTTCTTATTGTCTGTGATATCCTTGTGGGAGACGAGGAACAGAACCACCTCGCTCTTCTCATTCTTGATGGGCACAATGTCCAACAGACACCAAAACTGGGAGCCTGTCCATTGACAGGGACATGATGTAAAGCTTCCTGCTACGCCCCCCAACGTCTCCCCACCCTCTAATTTGCACAAATTACTAACCATCTGTGTCTTACCGCTCTTTTTGTACAGAATGATCTCAGTCTTGAACTCGCAGCGTTCGTCCAGAGCTTTCTGCATCTCTAAGGTGAGGCGGTCACTAGTCTCTGCACCGTACAGGAAGTGACACGTGCAGCTCTTCTGCATCAGTTCACCGCGGGCAAAGCCTGTCAGCTCACAGAAGCCATCAGAGCAGTAGACGATGGGGTAGAGACTCTGGACCTGGGCATTTCCCAGGACAAAGTTACTGTCTGGGGGAAGGGGACAAGGGAAGATTCAAAGAGTGTACTCAGGTACAAATTTCTGGTACTTGGATTTTTCCTGTTTGTACTGTATAGCAGGTTTTCAGGAACTATTTCAACTGATGCAATAACTAGACACATTTCAAAGAAAATTTCTACTTCCCTCCTGATTTCCTATTCAGCATAGGATCACGAAATGATCACTTACACACCTCACGTTGTCTATTCCTTTTGTCTGATCACGCCTCTCTTTCTTTCTCTATATTATTATATTGTGTTATATTATGTCATATTATACTATATATTCTGTATTACTTTTCATCCTTTTTTTAATTGTTGTTGTTATCATCTACTAGATGACTTGAATTTCTATCTATCTATCTATCTATCTATCTATCTATCTATCTATCTATCTATCTATCTATCTATCTATCTATCTATCTATCTATCTATCTATCCTTTCCTTTCTTTAATCCAACAATTTTCATTAATTTCCTTCCCTTTCTCTTCCCCACCTTTACTAAAATAAACATTTTATTGCCACTTTAATTTAAAGGCTGATTGTTCTGACCGATTGAGTAACATGACTGCTTGAGATAATGAAGCTGGCAAACAGGTGACACGTGGATGACGACATCCAGCAGCAGTTTTGCCCTGTGGTGAGACATTCTGTTCTGATTTAATAAAGGTCAATGTGCTTTTTGGCTAAATATATCCACTAATTTAATAGGCACATACAGTGAAATCTATACATTCTGTCATTTAATGGCTCAAGAATGAATTCTACACCATGAAAAATAATATATTATATTATATTATATATAATATTATATAATAAAATATATATATATAATATATATTTTTTCATGTTAAGGACAGAAGTATGTACTTTGTTTTACAAATTGGTTCCCTAATAATTCATTATACAGGCAGTGATTTATAGCTGCTATTGCATCCATCACCAAAGGTATATTTTCATCTCGCTTTATGTGTGTGTGTGTGTGTGTGTGTGTGTGTGTGTGTGTGTGTGTGTGTTATTACTGATGTGGGTCGAGGAACATTACGGTAAATTTTGAGGCAGACTCAGATGATACATTTAATAATACATTTTAAGATAAGAACTATATTTATTCTGGGATAGCTGGTACCTGTCAGAGCTACATGTCCACAACTACCAACTTTCTTATTATATTCCTTCACTTTTGCTCTTTTCCTGGATCTTTCTTGCCAGCTGTAATAAAGTGACAGGAACATAAAGTCTATTTATACACAACAAACATTTTACCTCAAATTACCAGGTAGCTGTTCTTCTGTGGAAAATGACTATGATTGACTATGATGATAATCGATGAAAAGCATTTTATCTAAACTGCTAAAGAGAAAACAAATGGGGTCATAGATATGTGCACACTGGCTGAGGGAGGAGTTGTAGGGATCATCTTGAATAATTTAATGTGATATTAATTTTGGTACGTCAGCTCGGGCAAGTCATTCATTTCTCTGAGGTAATTAAGTTTATACAGACATAAAATGTGGATGACCGTAGCCCTCACTTTGAAAAACGAGAGCAATTTGATAGAGAGAAGGGTAAAAAGAGAGAGAGAGACAGAGAGAGAGAGATGGATGAGCAGAAACGTAGACAAAGTGAGATGGTCTGAAGAGGAACTGGGGACAATTTATTTTAATAATTCATGCATTAATAAAGCATGTCTAATGTAAATGCCTCGGAACTGCATAAAGTCTCTGGAGTCCTCCGGAGTCCTCTGAAGCTCTCCAGCGATCCACACAGCTACATAACAAAATGAGATCCAATACACGTGTCAAGCTTAAAGTGACGCATGTGCTTATAAATGCTGCAGGAAATTTTGATTTATGTTACGCTTCCATGCAGCCATACAGCCCTCATTCTAAGATCCACGTGTTCCTGCAACCTCTGTCGCAAAGAACGAGCCCCCAGACATTTACAGAACATGGATGCTCCTGAAGAGCCTCAGTGGCTGGTTCTTCAGCCTTTTAAGTGTACTGAGGCCTTGACCATAAAAGCTACAAAGTTACAATGTTACAAAGTTGAAGGCTATGATCAAAGAAACCTGGGATCAAATCTAGCAACAGAGGCCATTTTCACCTCACTTCTTTAGTCCGTTTGCTACATTTACTGCCTGGTTCAGTTTGGTTTTATGCAAGAAAAACAGAATATAAAGGGAGAAAAATCCGTAACAGTAAGAAATTTACATTTACATTAACATTAACCATGCTTGCTTAGCCCTCTCCTCTTCTAGATCAATCAAACAATCAATCGATTGATCGATATTTCTTAACCTTGTAGTTGGTTGAGAACTTCATGTCATGATCATCATTTTAATGTAGAGCCATGTTGGGACCCAGGCCACTATTTGCCGGCTACATTCTCTCGTAATGTTAAGAAACAGAAAGAAATTGAGGAAAAAAAAATCAATACTATTTATTATGCTAAGATTTTTTTTTTATTTGGTACCACTGGTATGGCAGAGTGACAGTCACTGAGTTGAGATTCCAAATCGTCTGAACTCACAAAGAGAGACAAAGCTGGGAGAAGATAAAGAACAAAGACTTCAATGGTTTGATGTCGTAGGCTTATTTGTTACAGCAGCTCTCTTATTTGTTTCATAAACTCTAGAAGAAAACACATTTTCACTCCACATCAGCTTCAAAAACTGCAGCCTGGGGCTTTCAGCCACAGCTCTGCTAACAAAAATACAAAAAGTGTATCTTACTCATTCACTTTAACGACATATTGAATCCGAATCTCTGTAACCATAAACTCTATAATGAATCCTCTAACGTATCCCAGTTTCCCAGCATGCAGCTTTATTGCTTTACATCACAGAATGACAGCCCCTAAGACGTACACACACGACAATGGCTCACAGCTACTTGACAATGTCGTATCAGCTGTGCAGAAGGGACACGTGGACTAAATTCCACCAGCATTGCAGGGAAAATTCAAGTTGGAAGGAGGGACTCTGAACTTTTCAGACAATTCTTGTTTACATGTGTGGAATAGAGTTGAGTGTTTCCTGGGCTAAATGGAAGCTCTGACTTGTGCCGCAAGGAAAGAAGAAAAGAGAATTCCCTGAACTCTCTTTGGTTTTAACTGTGCATTAATATTTCATGAGGAGGATCTGAGTCTCTGCCCTGAAAATACTGTTCAGATCAGGGTATTGTTCAGCTCATAGTATTGTTCACATCAGAGTATTGTTCAGGTCAGAGTATTGTTCACATCAGTGTTTTGTTCACATCAGAGTACTGTTCAATTCTACAGTTTTTTTGTACCTGGATTGTTGCTCTTACTGGTTTTTACAGAGCCAGGTCCTTCAGATTGAAAATTTAATTATTGGTGTGTTGCTCTAATTTGCTATGACAAACAAACAAACAAACAAACATTCAGTCTTTTTGACATATAAAAACAGTGATTTTTCTGTTATTCAACTAAAATGAAGAGATGCTGCGCGGAGTGGCAGATCGATCGGTGGATCATTGCAGACTGATCTATCGACTTATGTGAGCAGACTTTGCTGTGCTCTGCTGTGTTGAGTTCATCGTCAGCTGTCGCTACCTTCATGATTGTGCTCTTGAAATCGATCAGCTTTTGAGGTTGCGGCATCATGGTTTACAACATTTACAAACTCCACATGCATGTGACGGTACCTGTTGATTTTTCAGCTGAAAAGACAAAGTTCTCCTTGGGGGCTCTAGACAGGAAACAGAAATAAATGGAACCACTGTGTCTTGAGCCATTATATATTCTGGGGTCTTTATGGACTGGGTGAGGAGTGCAGCCAACAAGAATGATTCTGTTTCTGTGATATCAAATGGGGATGCCTGCTGGACCCCAAAGAGGACCCAGAATATTCTGCTACCCTGGGAATGTCCAGGAGGAGCCAGAAGATTGAGGGGTGATGGAGAAAAAAAGCGTCTTCTGATCATCATCATGCATGAAAACCTGAATCTGGAGTCACTTTACCCATCTCACGTTATAGGTAGCACAGTGCAATGCGTTCCAGTGAGACAACACGTTCCTCTACTACTTTTGTTTATTCCAGATCTACACTGAGAATGTGCTCATGAGATGTTTGTGTTTACATCTTTTCAGCCTCCAGTCGAGTGTATTTCTGACATTATCTTGGATGTCTTGGGTTCTATATAAAATGGAATATGAAAAGGACTGACGATTCATGGAAAACATCACTGAGTCCACTGGATCCACAATTTAATTCACAGTAGACTTTGTTAGGCGCTTGGTGAGTCGTTATGATGTTGTTACTGTTATTGTGAGTGATTTGATTCGTCGTCGTTTATCCATTCAACCAGCCACTGTTTGCTCCCAAACAGTTTTCTACCGAGCGGACTTTAATGACTTGAATGAGTTTAAATGTGCGCCGTGAGTTGAAATAAAGGTGCTGAGAGATAAAAACAGTAAAACGCTCCTCTGCCCGTCACGGTTACTCACGGGTTCCATCGAAACGCGTGGCGATGGTCTCCAGAAAGGTGTTCTGCGGGGCGATCAGACCCCGCATCACCGGCATCCGAGAGCGGGTTGAGCCGCGCCTCTCCCTCCGCTCCGAGCCATGGCTCTCCCCGGCCGTGGACACGAAGCCAGGAAGAAACCTGGAGGAGGTCCCCGGCGCTCCCCCTAGTCCTTGCAGGAGGGCGCCGAGACGAGCTACGCGGGACTCCACGGTCCAAAAGTGTCAGGCCGAGCACCGAGCAGGTGATCCCGGCAGAGAGGAGGAGAGACGAGGCGCTGGAGCCTGGAAGGAGGGAGAGCACGGCGAGGATGGTCACAATTACGCACGGATGGAGTGAGATGCACCGCCACCCCATCACCCTCTCTCTCTCTCGCTCGCTCTCTCTCTATCTCTCTCTCTCTCTCTCTGTCTCTCTCTCATGTCCTCCGTCTCTTTCATTATTTGAATTATTGGATGTCTTGACTACCAATGAAAGCGCTCCATTCTTTTGCTTCTGCACCGTGATATTACCGCCTCAAAAAAAAGAATAATTAATGAAAAATATAAGTTAGTACAATTTGTGGCATGATTGTTTCATTTGGCAAATTGTAGAAATTTCCATTTAAAAATTCAACAACATTGAACTTTTATGGGCAGGTTTGTTCCGTCCCAATTTAAGTCCCATCAAGATCACAGAAATTTCAAAAGAAATTATGCAGTTAATTCTAAAATGGCTGAACCGCAGTGGACTGAACGTCCTGATGTGTGTGTATCCACATAAACATGAACCTTGGTGTGCTGTTTTACACTCAGGCAGCTGTTTCCTGAGTTTATTATCCAGGGTTTAATGTGAGATTTTCGGTCCACGTCCGTCATCTTGACATAACGAAGGTCTACTTACAGAGTCTGTGACTCATTGGACAACTCTGCAGCCAAAAGCGATGTTAGTCACTCATTAGTTAGTCAGTCAGTACTGAAATCATTGCGTCATCACTGCTGTGAGACACTCAATGGCCTTATAAGGGCCAATGAATGAATTAATGCAAAATCAACCGGAAAAAGTACGGAAGCTACATTTTAAAAGGCACCAAATCATTAAAGGCAAAATCAGTCAAGTTCTTTTTGAATCAGCTGGCAAATAAAATCTTTGAATTCTTATGCAAGAAATCACTGTCCAAAATCACATCTGTAAAATGTATACATACTGTATATAAAAAATATGACTTCTCTGCATGTGATAGATAATGAAAATTCCCTCAAAATATATCCAAATATATATATCCTGAATTCAAGAAATTGAGAGGATGAGTTGAAAATCATGATACTTTAGGATAGATAAGCCTGAAGGAGAACTGGATCAGGACTTCAGGTGTAGCCGGGCCTGCTCGGTGACACTCATCCCAAACATCACAACCTGAATATCATTACTCTGCAAACACATAGTACATGCACACACTCGCGTCAGGAATGACACTTACAGTTTTCAGTTTCTGCTTCTGTGTCACAAACAAACACATTAAAATGAGGTCTCAGAGTGTGTTGGTGAAAGCTGGAGACCAGCAGTCCTCACCTCAGGGTGCCCCATTCTGTGCTTAGGGCATTGTGGGTGGTGCATGAAGATGACTGGCTTCTGCTACAACCCAAGACCATGGTGGTAGCTGGCCTCTCCCTGGACCTGCAGGACTGAGCTGGTCTTCCTTTGTACCTGATTGGTGTTTAAGCAGATGTTCTTGCAGAGGTCCTCCCCATGCAGGTGTGCTGAAAGGCTCTCCCCCTTCATGTGTAGAGCAGTGTGGGTGATAGCCCGGACCTGGAGAGAAGACCTGCAGAATAGCACTGGCCTTAGCTTGCACCAGGTAGGCGTCTACAGGGGTCAGGCAAAGGATATCCCAGTTCGTGTCACAGAGAATGTTCCAGGCGTTCTCCACATACAGATGGGAGCTATATACTTGGGTTGAGCGAAGCAGGCTCTGGTCCTGGACCTGGATGAGGAATGAAGGCTCATGGGTTATCTGGACATCTATTAAAAGTGTCAAGCTCTGTCTTCATCAGCCTCAGCTGGACTCTCTGTGCCTGCCCAAAGCAAGAACACTGAACCCTGCTAGACTAGGACAAGTTAGCATTGCATATTATTCTAATGCTACCTTTCAAATGTTCTTGTTTATGGTAAATGTCATCTGCAGATGAAAAAGAAAAAGTCCACTTTGGACTAATGAGAGCCGAAGTCTGGACTGGCTCTCGTGCGTGATCTCATTGTCTGAGCACAGCTGCTAAATGAAACCCATCAGTGTGTGGCACAGACATGGCTGTCAGACCTTGGTGTCATTGCGTTCTGGATTCCACATCATGTCCTCCAAAGTCCAAGTTTTTATTCTTTCACACCAAAGTGGATTGTGGGGCAGAGAAACAAACAAACAAACAAACAACCAAACAGGCTTCATACTCACACCACTGTGTAACATTCAACGTCTTTCCAGTACTTTTCTTTACTGAAGTTATATTGCATAGCTATAAATTGCCTCCATTTTTGCATCACTCACATTGCACTTTTTAATGATATCTTAGTCTCACCTATAGGTCACATGGAAAGAAGCAGAGAAAGACAAATTTAACCTTGCTCAATCAGACAGCATGTTACTGATGACTACAGCACAGCTGAACAACTGTCTTTCAATTCCTTTTCCTGTTCCCCCTGTACTACTGTAAACTGCTTGTGATGATTGTTTGGGTCATCCTGTCAGAACAGTGGCAGCCTGGAAATAAACCAAGAACAACAGCATGGCAGAATGATTAAGGATTTAAACTTCGCAAATTGTTACTGTTGGGTTTGTGTGTGTGTGCGCGTGTGATATAATATTTAATTTCTACAGATTGGAGCTTTATGCAGAGTTGGTGACAACTCTCAAGTAAGATTTTGACTTTTTTTCATCATGCTTTTCTGAATTGGAACACCAACAATGACTTTCACACATTTTAAATAATGAGGGCAGAGTAGCTTGGTGGTAAGGGTTCGATCCCCAACTCCTTCATGTTGAAGGTCCATGAGTAACCCCAAATTGCTCCCAATAAGCAAGGTTTCCTTTGTAGAAGGAGGTGTTGGAGGAGATAGTGGCGAAGGTGTTGAAGACAGTGTTGAAGGAGGTGCTGGTCGGGGTGCTCATCTCTTCAGGTTTGACAGGTCTTCCAGGTTCACCTTCCCCTTCAAAATGAAGTTCCAGTGGCTTGGGATGGACTTTTTGTCCTAAAAAATATAGGAAAACCTGCTGTTTCCACAATCGTCTCACATTAATCACATAACCTGAGGAAAACGCACGTGTTTTTGTGGGTGGGGGAAACCGGAGCACCCAGAGGAAACCAGTACCCGCGTGTGTGGACCTTGCCCAGATCACAACTGTGATCCACGAAACAGTATCTGATGAAAAATGTGACATAGCTAATGAGAATGATTCTAACAGCATCTTTAGTAAAAGATAGCTTCATAATGACCACAGAAGAAATGTCATCAGAAGAAACGATACTGGGAACGTCCAAAAATATCAACATAGTTTCCAGGCTGTTCCAGTATTGAGCACTTTGTTTCCCAGTAGCTGACATCTTCATGCAGCGGTGGATAGAGTACCTGAAACCTGGGGTCTGAGTTGTATCTGAACATATATATTTACAATAATAATGATAATAATAATTGGTAATAAAAAATAAAAGAAGCTATATTTTGCTGATTTTGCATTGTCGATACACAAATCTTTGTCAAGGATAGTAGATATGCAGAGGCTTAAACAAAAAAAGTCATTTTATGCTGTTATGGAAGCTCATCTCTCTCAACTGTTGCCTGTTTGTTCCTCTAACAAAGCCAAAAAACACCTACAGCGACTGGTGGAAATCAGAGATAGCTTATTTGGCAAATACTCACTGAGAGGCTGTTAAGTCCTTATGTGAGTCTGAAGTCAGAATACGGGGGTGAGCATTTGTAACTCTGACTGACTAACTGTGCTGATGTAGGCATTGAGTATAGCTGTGCTGTAAATCCTCTTGCAATAATTGATTACTCAATGTGGCTCCATTTGGAATATAAAGATTTTAAAGTGCTTGCAACGTTGCACTCTTCTTGTTTAATTTATGTTCTTTTTCTTTGTGGATTTCTCTGACTCTCCACCTGTATGCTATCAATGGTCATCAGATGTTGGTCTTTGGAAGTACACGAGCCAACGTGTTGTGATTGGTGCAGGAAAAGATGAAGTCAGACTGTTAGGTCCCTGTGTTGATTAGACCTCTGCAGACAGTTTGTCACTGTGAATAATGAGCTTTTTGTTTCATACCAGAGACTTTATCTTAATTATTTATGCAGCATATGTATTAAAAAATGCATTGAACACACGCTGTGCTTGTGAGTGTTTACTTGTGGTGATAATTTTGAGGCCTTTTTTCATAGACTGTTGTCTAATACCCGCAGAATTCCAAACACTGACAAAGGTTTTCAAAGCTTAAAGTTTTACTGGCTGACATCCACCATTATTGTTGTTCTCAGGGCTTTGGATTAAGGCGGTGCGGCTTAGTGGGTATGGGTGATTGCCTAGCAATCGAAGGGTTGCCGGTTCAATGCTCCCACTCCTCCATGTCAACGGTTTCTGAGCAAGACCCTAAGTGGACCTTGCATGGTTACCTCGGCTGTCGATGTGTAAATGTATGTCTGAATGGGTGAATGTGAGGCAAACATTGTATAGTGCTTTGGAAAAAAAGCGCTATAGAAATACAGTCCATTTACCATTTACTTCAGCGCAAAGTTAGTGATTACTATCAGCCATTAAAATGCATCAATCACTATTTTTGGAAAAGATTTGTTGTAATTGTTGCATTGTATGCCGTTACTTCTTACAAAAACAAAATTGTAAATAACCACCAAAACCCTTCAGTGGAACTTTATGTCTTGCAGTTCATGCATATTACCAGGAGATGTCAGTACAGCATCATAACTGTAGGGTCACAGGGCTCGTTCTATGGATGTGCTTTTAAGTCTCTAATAATGAAAATAATTCATCCTCATAACAGTTGTACAAAACGGATCATTTTGTAGTTTGTGTGTTATCTGGTAATATTTTGACAAATTATGATGTTCATTATTGTTTATAATTATCGTAGACTTCAATTGCTACTACTACTACTCAAATACGATAACAGAAAATAAAGTAAGGCGTTTATTAGTAATTTTGCCTTTTGTGTTTTGTTATTATCTGCATTACTGTGTACTATTCTGTATGATAAACCCACTCCAATAATTAATGGCAGGTGCACATAGATGTATTAAGATGTTAAATGTTTCCTTTTTAAGTGACTAGGTAACAACTTATATTTTCTTTTGGGATTCACAATTGGTATTAGGCAATACTTGTCCAATAAACTGTGCTACTGATATGCTGAACAATAAGGACATTACACCTACATCCATTTTTCTACCTCTATCAAAATGAATGGTGGGATAGGCTCCATCACCCAAATGATGATGCTGAAACTGTGGTTCATATGATCACAGGCGTGAAATTCTTTATTGGCCAGAAATTGAGGCATCCTGGTGGTTCACCTGGTAGGGCAGATGCCACACCAGTTCAGAATAATTTAGATATGTGTGTGTTGAATTAAGTTGCTACAAACGTTTGTGATGACAGAATGAAGCAGATTTTGTTCTTTAGAATCACTTGAGGCAGGACTGTGACTATTGATCTGTCTAAGGGAAGCTTTCAAGGACCCCTATGCTGGAGAACAACAGTAGCAATGATGAGTTTTGGCAAATAAATACTACTCTACTGGAATCACAAATGTTAATAAATATCATTGAACCAGCTGTGTTTTTCCTACACCTGCAGTGATCACTGGAGGTACAGAAAATAGATGCATGGTGATGTATTAGATAAGAAATGTTCGAAAAAAAAGAACCAAATCAAAAAATCATTAGTAGATGATGGTCAATAAGTATTATGTTATGCTGTTCTTGTTATGTGTTATGTTACTGGTCTAATGAATGCAGGTGACATTACTCAGAGCCCAGCAACAAAAATACACACTTGTGTATGTAGGTACTGATGGACTAATTTTAGAATTTCACCAGTCTTTTGTTGTCGAACTGGCTCCTTTTTTTATTTGAAGTCTATTTATAATGTATAGACAGAGAACATCTGCCTACCAACATGAATCACGGGTTCACTACTTTAATTCCACAACCGTTTATTCTCTTTGTACTTTCTTCTTTCTTGTATTCCCTTTTGCACAAGTCAAGTTCATGTAACTTGTATTACAAATAATAAAGGGGAAAAACACACTAATGTAAGTTTCACAGAGTGTATTGCATTGAAGTTATTCCTTATTGAACTTCCTGAAATTGGATTCAGTTACCATTTTTTACTGACCGTAGCTCAATGCAAAATAGTTCTCAGTTCTTTACGTTATGCAGAGGAACTGAAATATTTTTTTCCTTTGCAATTGGCCGTGAGGAATCCAAGCTAATTTGAGATGTAAGTCACTATTAATGAAAACAATGTGTGATTCGATTTAGCTGATCCAGATTTAGCTGAACAGAGGCAAAACAACACGCAATAACGCACAAATAAGAGAGACAATGATATTAAGGGGAACGTCACACTTATTGCACTCCGTAGAGACTACATAGAAGCAGAACATTACACAGTATCTTCAAAGAATGTTTCATTAATTGTGTTTCGGTTTCATTTTTCACACCACTCTTAACAATGAATATTTATTTGATACAAAATTAAGTTTATGGTGGTCAGAGACAGCTGTGCATGTAAAACGGATTACGCAACCGATTTTCAGAGGGCCCATATTTCCGACAGCAACTGAATGCAGCATCGCAAAAGTGTTTGGCTGCGCGTGAATGAATCAAACACACGGTTGTCAGAGTCAACATATTCGAAATCTGTTTATCATCAATAAAGAGGGTTAATTGTTAGCGAGTTAAACAACGCTGTTGGAGAATTATAAAACTATAAAATGTATTAAATCGCAAACAACGACTCTCATTTAATCCGCGGCGCGCGCAATTTGATGGAGCAGCTGGCGCGCGTCTCCCTTCTGTCACCCCGAGCGCGCGCTACTGCTGCGGACGCGTGCAGTTCGAAGATGGGACTGGGACGGTCTCGCGCCCCGCTGCTCCGGCTGCCTGTTTTCGTGTGCCAGCCCAAACGGCAGAATTAACCACGAAACATAAGAATGAAAAGATTTCAGGCTTGACAACCCTCGGCTTTGTTGAACTGGAAATAAAAGCGTCGTGTTTTGAATGAAAATGGCGACGGGGACAGGCTGGCAACCTCCGTATAGCTCGAGCAGCAGCAGCAGCAGCAGCAGCAAATATCCCCCCTCCACAACATCCAGCATGTTTTACGACGGGAGTTTAACGCTGGAATACACTCAGGAGCTGCATCTCAAGATGAGCAAGAAGATTGCTCAGCTGACAAAGGTGTGTGTCGGTGTGAATGAGCGTGTTTGTGTGTGTGTGACCATGTTGTGTTACTGAGAGGAGGTGTGAGGTAGTGGTCTTGCAGGCAGAGGTGTGTTTTATTTACATTCAGTGTGAAGGCAGATATGTGTGAGGCAGATACTGACAGAGGGAGTATTGGTGTTTTTGGCAGGTTGATGATGCAATTTGTAGGAGGTTTTCGTATTTTGGAGTAGTATTTTGATGGTCATACCACAGGCTGACCAGTTAATACTCAAGAGAAACTGATATTGTGCAAGGCCCATATTGTTGCATGCATGTGAGATGTGTGTGCATTAGGATATTGCAACGATCAAATGTTTTGCTGTGTATTTCTCTCTATTTTTATACATTGTGTTGTGCTTGTCCTTTTAATCAGACAATCAATTCCTTAACATAAAAAATAAAAATTCAGTCACCTTGCTTAAGAGGATTATTCAGTCGTAAAGTATTTTGCCTTATTGTGTTTGAGGCACTTCAATCTAATTAAATTAAATTATTAAATTCTGAAATAACTACAAATGGGTCCATCCCAAGTTTTGTTTTGAATTCTAGTGAAAAGCCCAACGTTTCCATAGATTCCAAGTACATTAGGAAGTCTGTATACAATAATTCCCAACACATGAATGCAGTTACTTTCAAGGGTAATCAAAATACTGTAGCTTATGTAGAAGGTTAGTTACTAGAAAAGGTACATTAAATGTATGAAAAGTCCTCTGAATAAATATGAAATGTTTTTACTCAGTTAACAATACATTTGCCAGAGTTAATTAGTAACCAGTCATTTAACCTATTTTGGAGGATTACTTCAACAAATGTTTAAGTTCGTGGTTCTCAAACCCTGGTATATGTGCCACAAATTGTACTTGGAGCACCTACTGGTCATGCAGCAAATGACTTTGTAAATTTCTGCAGGCAATCAGAGCAGCTGAAATTGATTTCAGTTTGTCATTGTGGCAAATTATTGGCAAATAAAATTAGTTTCTGAAAGGAACTCACTGTGATCTTGGCATTGTGTCTGTTGTGACAACAAGGTTGTGATGTGGTGAAGTGATGCTCGCAGAGGAAAATGTATGCATTTGTGTTCATTGAAGCGCAAGAGCAGTGAAATGGAACAGAACAGATGCAAAATAAAGGAGGATGCACAATCTGTATCACAACTTCATGTTTCTGCTGAAAGAAATCATAGGAGTAAAAGTCAAAATGTCAGGATTCCATTACAGTAATGTCTGCCAGTTATAGACCTTATTCTTTAATGAACGGAAGAAATTGTAATCCTCTAAAAGGATAAGAGAAGAGATGAAGAATCATTCTTCCCTTTATCAGAATTTTTCCACTCCAGGTATTACACAACCTTTATTTTCAAGGACGAGAGAAAAAAAAAGGTGTTATTTATATACTAGATTTAGTTACCTATGCAGCTAAATATCATCCACAGATGCTTGTCATGTTTTATTAGATGTTGTTTATGTTTGTTTGTGTTCCATAATAAATAACCATACAATCTAATACTGTGACAGCCGTAGAATTCACCACCAGTCGTTCTATCTTTCACAGGTCTGAAAGGTGAATCTTAGGTCGATTTTCAAAGCTCTCCACATGGGGAGTGCATAATGCATAATGAGTAAAGTTGGATGATAACTGTAGAAAAATGAAATGGTGGTTGGTTTCCCACATGAAGTAAATGTTCTGTAAATGTAGCTGCGGGCGGGAATGTTTGCCTTTAGTCTTGTTGTGTTTGGAGCCTGGGGCTGAAAACGTCTCAGTAAACCCCCTGTAGAACAGGGAAAAATATGTTGGCAGTCACATTATTTTTCTTTTCATAGCTCTTGTTTTATCCAGCAATTAATGTATGCAAGCTCTGTTTCTGCTTTGCCCTGATTGACGTTCATACACACACTCACCAGACTCATCTCTTTCATTGAAGCGGTAGTACTGGCAGCAGTGGATATTAACGTCATGAAAGATTCAGATGAATTTACTTCCATTATCATTTATCAACACACCTGAACTACAGTATGTCAATTTACAAAGTGCAAACAAGTCGTATTTTTAAAAGGATACCGTATTTGTTCCTTCTAGGATTCTCATTCTCATCGCAGCAACCATGTAGTTTGGTTGCAATAGTGTGTTTGAATTTTATGCTAATTGAAATAG
Organism: Brotula barbata; assembly: GCA_900303265.1. NCBI lineage: Eukaryota > Metazoa > Chordata > Actinopteri > Ophidiiformes > Ophidiidae > Brotula > Brotula barbata. The sequence continues at coordinate 42,914 of OMNV01002691.1, forward strand.
CTGTTAAAATGTATGTAGGGATATTTCGTAAAATCTTCAATCAATTACAACTGTCAGGTGTTACAAGTGAGAAGATTACAAGATGGATCTGTGTGCACAAAAATATGCTAAAAGCACCATTTTAAAATCCTGACAAAGGTGTTCTGAAAGGGTAAATATTACATGATATATTACATTGCATCTATGAATTGATTATTTTTCCGCTGCCTGTATTATCGTTTGCAAACATCATCATCAAGTTTGTGCACTTCAAGCATAATGGGTAGTGTCATATTTTGTCGTGGCTCATGTAGCTGGTACCCTAATGTTTTGTCATTTCCCTGGATTCTGTTATAGCCCAACATCACTGAACCGCTCAAATTACACAACAACGTTATGGCTTGATCCGGTTGTGGAGCACACACAACACAAATGACACAATCCCCCACCTAGATGAAGTTAATATTATTTTATTATAAGAATATTAGAAACTGATACCCACAAAAACTTGCAGGAAGAGTTACAACACAGGAGAAATCAATAGCTACATTTACGTTAGGGCTGCACGATATGGCCTAGAAATTATACTGCGATACATTTAGGATATATCGCAATACTCAATATATTGCAATATTTTAAAATCTCCCATAATGCACTTAGTAGATGCTCAATTTAAGCCTTTTACTCATACAATCACACTTGCACACAGTGAAGTGTTGTTACAAATCATAGACTATCAACACAATGGCAGAGATAAATCTTTATGCCAGACAGCGTCACTAAATGTAGGGTATCGGGAAGTGCCATGAAAACGATTGTGAGTAATGGAGTGATACACGCATATTGTTTAGAGCCTGAATAGTCATAATGGCAGGGGTGGCAACATCGTGGATAATTTCACAGATAAGATCCATCCTGTATTCCTTTTTCATCTTTGTCAAGAACTGTTAGCTGCTTAACAGCCAAGCATATCTGAAGAAAAAAACAATACAAAGCAGTACAGCATCCTCTGATCCATACACACATACTTTTATTACTGTTTTTAAATGAGCATATAAGTTAGTTTTTTGATAATTCACTGTGGTTTGTCAGTGCCACATTTGGACAAATATCTGTATTTTTCCAGGTGTTTTGTCTTGAAGTGACGGCTCATGTTGTAGTCTTTTAATACAGCCACATCGTTCGTTGTAACCAAAGCAAAGTAAGCATAGCGCCGACGTAAATGTGTTGTAGTCCATGACATATTAAATACAATTGGCGTCAACCTTACCCTTTTTAGCGCTCATTTGTAGCAGTTGATTCCAGTTTGTACCTCCATCAACTGCTGCTGCAGGGACAAATTGAATATCCCCTCTCACACGACCAGATGACGAGGAGACGTCAAACAACATCACTCGTGTCAATCAACAGTGACAGGAGGAAGCGCACTCACGACACAAGCATTTCAAAATAACGCCAAATTAGGTCATTTCCTTCAAAAATCATGTGTAAAATCATGTGGTTTATCTTCGACCTCGCAGGCCAGACAGAATCATCATGCGGACTAGATCCAGCCCCTAGGTCCTACAATGCCTAATGGTCCATGTCCGTCTTGTATTTGACCATTGCTGTGCATGTAAACATAGCTATGCTTACGTTTGTGTGCAGAAAAATGCTATTGGCTATTGTTTATTGTTGTTCCTGGAATTTGTTGCTTGAAAATTTCGGGGCATTTGAGATGACTCAAGACTGGCTCAGGATGCATCTCTGAAATGATCGCACACAGTGATTCTGCCATTTTTATCCCAAATCAGACCACTTTGTCAGCAGATGCAAAACTGAACTACAATTGTCTATTTTGAATTTAAAGCAACCTGAATGTGCTGGACATTTTCACAGCATTTTTAGATACAGCTGGCTCGATGCTGACACGGCCTTTAGAACAGCTTTTTAAGTTTCACAGCAGCTGATTCAAATAAAAGTCAGCGTGGACTCTGCACCTGTAGACTTAACACTGCTTGCAATTTCAGCTGTAAGTCTGCCCAAGAATATGTTGACTGTGGTGTTGAAGCTTGTTTTCACAACACAGACCTAATATTTTTGATGGTTTGTATGATATCATAACATACGAAGAAAAAATCACAATGGTCCATCTTAGAAATGTAACCAATCCAAGCATCAGTTTGTTACCAATTAATTCTCCTTTCTATCATATACTGTAAGTTTGTTAACAACAGAAATACGCTGAGTCTCTGTTGAGCCCGTACAGTAAAATATTTATTGGCGCCAGGCTTTACATTTAAATGAGGATGGAAATAGAAGTGTGCGGCACCTTTATTCCCACGAGATGTAATGACGCAGAAGAATGAGAAAGGAAGACAGAAGTGAGAGAGAGAGAAGATGAAAGGATGAAAGCAAAGGGAGAAGAAAGAGATGAAAGCAGCTGGTACACCAGTGCCATTAAAATAATCATGTATAATTGAGGGAACATTTCCACCGCAGACTTTCTGCAGGGAATCACAGGCTAAAAATGCAGTATTCACTGCCAAATCAGGGAAATGAAAAATAGTCCTGGAATTTGGCCTTACATAATACATAGCATACATTACATAAGAAAATGTAACAAATATATCAGTGAGGACTCGTACAATAAAGGCCAATTTCAAATAAAACCAAGAATTACAACAAAATCATTGTTGCAGAGTTGCAGAATTCGCTGAAAAGTCACAACAGCCATGATGTCCGTGACCTCTATAAGCTTTCACCTTAACTGCAAGGGAACAAATTGAGCAGCTGCGTTTTCTGATGCCTGCAAGCCTGAAATGCATGAATATTCACCAGGGGGCTCAGCAAGCTCCAACCTTCTCTTCCTCTACAGTGAATGCCTATCATTTACATTCCTGTGCTTTTTAAGCCTATGTATAACACAGTGCCCCCACCAGACACGGTTGTGACATTAATCAGTTAATCTGTGGAAGGGTCGACCAGTTCTAAATGGCCTCCTTATCAGCTCAGATGAATTCGGTCCACTTGGCAGTTAACTGCACCATCATTTGACAACATGCTACTTAATGAGCTGCAAAGCTAAAAGGAAGGATCATTGCAAACGCTTCCAATGCTTTTGCAAGCCATGTGGGCACTTGTACAGTAATATTTCTGTAATAAAACATAATTTTTTGGCCAGTTAATGCTCCTTATTGGCACAGCAGCCACCTGGGCTGTTGAACGTGATACACCAGTTCCTAATTAATATCTCTCATCTTCCACCTAATCATATTAAGCATATTATTGCATTATGGAGGACATAAATAGTTGGCACATTTCCATGTTCCCATTTTTGCATTTGGTTTATTTAAGTTCATAATAAAGCTGTTAAAAACAAAGTGGTTATGGCAAAAGTAGGCAAATATGTGAACACAATGCTCTTCTATAAGTAAGGATTTGCTGTAGCAATATTAGAAGATAAGTAGCACACGAGAGAGTGTGTGCACACAAAATCCTTTACAGAGAGACAATGTCTTGCAGAGCTCACACTGTTACAAGGGAAACACGCCTTTCCTTCATAGCTCTTCTTTGCTTTACCTGTCTCTTAAATCCTTCCAACCCTTCTTGCATTCATCATCTGTAAATAGTAAAATATTCACAAACATTTCCTGTAATCATTGACATAGTAACATGATGTCTGCATCAAAACAAGGTTTCATGGCAGTTCAGGAGCAATGGGGTTGTCTGACTGGATGCGCTTCTGTAGGCCACAACCATCACACACGCTGCTACATTTGACTATAAAAGGATAAAGCAATTACACTTAAGTGTGTATTATAGATTTTCATCTGAGCATCTGTGCTCAGGTATCAGTCATAATCCTGTTGCAGTGGAGCTCAGCTAGTAGCCCTGAGAAACTAATGTTAACAAGGACACAGCCTGACAATATCTCTAGATAGGACACTCTGTCAGGCTTTTGTAGAAAAAAAAAACACCTCATGAAGAAAAAGAGAAGCCAGTGCAGTGCAAAGACAAAGTCAGTTCAGAGCGGGTCTCAACCACCAATGGAATGAAAGATTTTATTGAACTTTTTATCACTTATAACCCACAGAAAATCCATCCAGTACGTAGCTAAAATAAGCTGCTTAAAATGAGAAAAATCAATACTCTCTAAACATTGTTCCAAAACACAAGAGCAGGCGTGTGATTCCAGAGAAAGTTGAGTACGTGACAGTAGATTCCACTATGAGTGATTATCAATAATCACAATTCAAACCTATAGTCTAAGTCCAGTTTTCAAAGAAATCAGCATTGAGAGATGCATAATTCTTCTATTGAGTTATTTTTTTTTGTTCCTTGCTGGTTATCGAACTGCTCTGAGGGGTACTTTTTCAAGATTGGGTGTCAGAGTGTCTATTATGGCTTCAGGCTAATAGCAGCACTGTCAGTTGCAGATGTGGCGAGCGGGGCGAGCATGTTGGCTGATTGTCCCTCGCTATTCTACTACCTCACTCCTCCAAGCTAGAAAACATTGCACTTTAAGCTAGATGCCAGGACCACTTCAGCAACCAAATATTGCGTGTGTTCTCCCTCTTGTCCATAACCGATTGGTCAGCGATGTTATACTAGCACACTGTCAACGAGGATGCTAGCAGCTATTGGAATCACTGTTATGCAGAGATTGGTGGTGCTATGGCACAACCAAGCAACACAAAAGACCAAGGACAGAAAAAGCACCAATGACCACTCAATTGAGGTAGCTATACGTGGCACCACCTTGACTCATGTATAAGAGATGTCAAACAAACAATTCCAACATCTGATCTAATGCCTGACAGAAAAAGGAAAAGCAAAGAGAAAAGTGATCTTCCAACAGGTTAAAAACTTAATGTGAGCAACTACAGTAAATACATTACTTTGCAGGCATTTTATCTTTGCTTCTCTAATTTTATTACTATTGATTTTGTCTCTGAATTCTGAATATTGATCTCACTCTCAGCCGGTTCACTGCCTTTGTTCATACATTGATTTAGTCTTCTTCTCTCCAGGTAATATACGCTCTCAACACCAAGAATGATGAACACGAAGAGGAAATAGAGTCTCTGAAAGAAGCTCATGAAGATGAGGTACAAACACAACAAATCTCCAAGTCATTCCTCATTCTAAGCAATGCTTTTGTGGAGTAAATATGCATGTCTCTGCTTACTAATGGGGAAAAATTATTTAACTCTCCTTGAAAACATCTGCTGTGAATTTAAATCTATATAATTTGTCATTGCAGCTAAGAGAACAGGGAAAGGCTCCAAAAAATTTTAATGAATGTTTTGATAGCATTCTGAGTGCAAATTGGGGAGGGTCATCTCAACCGTGTAGAGACCCATTCACAGAAAGATCAGCTCAAATCCACCAGAAGAGCGAAATCTCAAAAGATGATGAGATGGATGGAGGAGTAGGATGTGTGTGTGTGTGTGTGTGTGTGTGTGTTTATTCGTGTGTCTGTAAAACAATCAGAAAATGAACTTTTATCCTCTCATTCACCTTTCTCACAAATGTCAGTCCCTAGATTCATTCACTCTCTGGCTCGCTCAACCACGGCTTTCTCTCTCTTTCTCTTTCTCTTTCTCTCTGCCGCAACAGAGGCCCCCAGGTAATACTAGTCCCATGGAAATAGGGCTTAAGAGTGTCAGACATGCTAATGTTAACGAACGCAAATACAAATAAAATAGACCAATCTCTTGTAAACAGTAAAAGATTAAACAAAACCGTACAAACCAGAAACCTCCAGGTTGTAGAATTGATAATGTACATACAGTGCAGTACAATGACATTTAGGTACTGATGCTGATAATTCAATACCATACAGCTCTACTTCAGAATGAGACCATTGGATACTTGTATATTCTAAGACCATGTAAGACTCTCCAAAGTGATACATTACAGCAAAATAAATGACACCTTTATCTTGATCTCAGGGTAAGGTTATTTAGTATATTATACCATAATAAAATGTGATGTCAAATTTCAGTATTGCCCAGTAACCCTGTGTGGGGGTCTCAAGCCTAAGGTTGGCAAACTATGGTTCGAAAGAATTTCTAATGTCTTGAAATGCTGTTAATTTATTAATGTCAGTGGCGAATACAGTGTCTGCTGGCTTTTGGGATAATATAATTCAGAGACATTTCAAAGGAGAAATGATGTCATGCTCTAAAATCAGATTTAAAATTGTTTAGTACAGTACTGGTATCAATAGCACTTTATCCTTTGATGCATCTTCAATCATTTTCACTGTCTATTTAACCATTACAGGTGTGTCTCACTGTGAATTGGTTTACATATCTACCAGTGCTAACTACTTTAGTTGCCTATATAAATTTAACAACTGGAATATTCTCTATTCTCTATTTCTCTTTAAAATGCATCTCTATTCTATCCTAACTTGTGCATTTTCTTGAAAATACCATCAATCAGTGAAATGATGTTCGTAGCTTGTTGGCCCTTACAAAAGATACAAATGGTCTAGTCTCTCTGGTGTTAAATTATATTTGTGTTTGTTGTCTAATTCTGATCAGGTCCAGCACATCATGATAGAAACCAGAGATAAAATCATGCAGTACAAGAATAAGATGGCGGACGAAGCGGACCTGAGGCGGCGGCTGGTCAGTCTGGAAGAATCAGTGGAACTCCACGAGCACATGAAGAGACAGGTCAGTGCCTCTGCTAAGGTTTACAGTGGCTCAGTTTGTTATCTCAAAATCTGTAAAAATGTTGAATTTCTCAAAAGCAAACAAACAAAAACATCTTAACAAGTTCTTGCCTATGTTATTTGGATTGTAAATCTCTTATTTTCATCAAGGAAAACAAAATTGTTTGAGAAATGTGCACTGAAATCTGGCACTCCTACACATTGTACAACTTTCAAAGTCTGTCAGATTTCTCTTATGAATATGTGAATTATGTGACTGCAATGTAATTGAAGATCATGGGTTCGCAAGTTCACCAGATCACCAACCTATCTGTGTCTAACTCCTGTGTCTGATCTGATATTAAACAGTTTGTGTGTTACATTGTAATGTACTATGGTTGTGTGTCAGGCCCTGGCAGAGTTTGAGATGTACAGGCAGAGGATGGAGGATTCACAGCTCTGCACCGAGGCACAGCACACACAGAGAGTTGTCTCAATGAGCAGAGAGGTAAGGACAAACACACACACACACACAGACGGAAACAATATCATTGCTGTGTATCAGTTAAAATTTGTTTCAACAATACAGACTTATAGAGGGAATTTCTACAGATCAGGGAAGAGAGAGGGTTTTTAAGAGAGGCTGTAACATTGGTCTTTTTTCAAACTGTGTTTGGTAGCACCACATAAATGAAAACAAAACGTTTTTCCTGGTTGTATCAGGTGGAAGAGATGCGGCGCGATTTTGAGGAGAAGCTGCGGACGTTCAGTCTGGCTCAGTCACAGTTTGAGGCAGATAAACGGCGAGCACTGGAGGAGCTAAGATCAACGCATCGCCAGGAGGTGGAGGAACTCCTCGACAACCAGCAGAACCAGAGCGCCACCTCCAGCGAGGACCAGGAGAAACTGGCTGAACTCCACAGGCAAGAGGTGGGACAAAAACAAGAAGACTTGCGAAAACAAAATGCTAAAATGCATGATAAGATATTTGCACAAAAACAATGTGTTTTGTTTTATGTAGTCTGTTACACATGGTTGTACACATATTAATTTCCATTTATTGTTTACTGTCTGCGTGTAGGTGGAGGCTCTGATGGAAAGGGTGGAGGAGATAACGAAGGATAAGGTTCGTCTGGTGGAGGAGTATGAGGCCAAGCTGTCCAAGGCTCAGGAGTATTATGACCGAGAGCTGGAGGCCATGAGGAGAACGCACCAGCTGACCACGGAGAACCTGCTGGCCTGGAAAAGAACTGAGGTAAAACAACAAACCCCCATCTTTGTTTAAAGAACTTTTTTTTAAACATTAACATCTCGATATGTTGAAATCTTCTCTAAAGCACTTCCTAAATACTCATTTTAACCCTTTGATGCATGCATTCACACCAGTATATGATTCTAGTAGTCCCTGCAACATGTCTGCATTAAATCATTCTTGTTTATATTCATTGTGGTTGGTTGGTGGCTTCTATTAGAATCATTTTAAACTTGCATGTAAAAGGGGGAAAATCACAACCAAGTTCAATTTAACAAAAGAGTATTTATTTTCTTATCTCATTTATTTGGTGCTGAAAGGCATTTTGAAATCCATGCATTTGTTTTTATACAATAAAGCAGCAACAGTTTGAAGATTTCTGAAGAAGAAAACTACACTCAAATTTATTTATTCATTCAAGGAGAGATCACAGTGGTCTTAGCAGCTCTGATAGACCCAGATGTCACTTACTCTGCATTGTGTTGAGTAAACTACACTTAAATTTAACAATGAACTCTAGGTCAAAAAGTGTATGAAGAACTGTAATATAAAAAACATTAATCCCAAGTATCTAGTAAACAGTGCTTCCCTGTAGTACTGCACAGTTTGTTTATGCAGACCCGTTTGGCATTCATAAATATGCAAATGAAAATGTGACAACCGTGATCAAAAGGATGCGCTGACAGTCACACACCTGCCTGTTATTGTGGTTACACTGCATGGCACAGCTACAATCTCAGCAGCAGCACGCTGCATGTTGGAGTGACTGCCACGTGGCATTTTTACAATTATTGTAATTGCCCCAGTACGCCATGGGCAGACTGACACGGTGGGTCCTGAAACATTGTATAGTACATTTAAATGTTTAAGTGTCCCTTAAAAAACATAACTGTAAAAGAGCCAAATTTGTCCAAATTGCTACATCAGGAAAGGGATTCTTTGGGGACATATAGAGCAGATGAAATTTAGACAAGTAGTGTGCAGTACCTGAGTACATTGAAAGGTTGTTCAAAACCACATTAATTGAGCCCCCTACTGCAAGAGCTGACAACCAAACCACAGTATGGGAAGGGAGATCTGATAAAAATCCTTAAACGGTGACTAAGAAATCTGTAAGTCATGCAGTAACTAAATGTGCTAAATGTGCTGTCACTCCTTAATTTTGAGGTGACAACATACCGACAGAACTGTTGTGCTCAATGGGAAATTCTTCCACATCCAGCTACAGTTTGTGTCTGGATGCATAAGAATATCTTCCTCACACAAAATACATGCTTTCAGAGGAGACATGGATCCATGTGACAAAATCTGGAAGGCGTGTGCGATAAGAAATCTGAATCAGTGTAATTTTGCTCTCAGTTTGCAGAGTGGCCATTATATTGCAGCTTCCTGTGAAATTTTAAGTATTTTCTCCTGCTTGTTGAAGTGAAGCATGGGTCCAAACAACAGCATCGTTACATTGATGTTATAGTGCAGGAAGAGGTACAGTAAGCAGTAAATGAATAATATATAAATATCTTATTCATTGTGAATATTTGTGCGCACCCTATGCAAGGATACCACAACACACAATAATCTGAAATACTTGTTATATGAACATTTTGACAGGAAACTAACTTTTATGTACTTTAGAGCTTTGCACTTTCACCACGAGGACAATGTGCAATGTATATTTTGAACATATGAACACCTTGCAAGGGTCAGCAGCAATAGTTGAGGGCTAGTTTCTTGCTGTCTTACTATTTAAGTTTGATTTGTTTGTAGGCGAGAAAGAAATATGCCGCTAGCTTGAAACAGATGCTGTGAATGGACTTGGCGGGAAACATATTTTCCTGTTGTGTTTCCTGACCGTGTGAAGGTTGAGCTTCGTAAGGAATTCCAGGCGCAGGAAGTTGCCCTGCAGCGCTCACTGTCTAAGCTGAGAAATGAACTTCAGAAAGCACAGGAGGAGGCCAGAGAGAACCGAGACAAGACCAACAGACTGCAGACATCTCTGGCTAATGCTGAAGGAACCATCAAGGTAACCTTGAGACCACATTTGTGCTTGAATGGATGGAGGGATGGATGGATGGATGGATGGATGGATGGATGGATGGATGGATGGATGGCGTAATCACAGCCCCATTTACAAATGATATGGAAAAAAATGAAACAGTGAGATTTGGGCTATCAAATGGTTATATAACTTACATATACATGTGTACATAAATAACAATAATGTAAGAGAATATTTAGTCTTACATGACAATGACTACACACACTCAAACTTGCACACACTCATACGCATATATTTTCCATTTCTCCCCCATCCACTCTATCACTCTCTTTATCCCTGTTTCCCTCTCTCAAACACACATCGCATATGTCTTGCACTTAATCACAAACTTCAATCCGTTGCCAGTGATAAAGAAATGTGCATTAAAGACTAAATCCAAGGCGAGATATGAACAGTAAAAAGGATGGGTAGACATTTTGTTAGAAAGTGTAATTTGCATTTTTATACTTTTTCATTAAGTGCTTGTTGGAAAATTATGATGATTTTGATGAAAAGAGTTGCTGATATCAGACACAAATGTAAAAGCCTGAGATAGAACTGTTCAAGAAGCTAATTTAGCGTTCTCTCATGTTCCTGCAGGGAAAAATGTGCAGAGTAGGAACATAGATATAACTTGATGAAAGGCTTGATGTGGGATTTCTGTCCTGTAATTGTGCCTATTTTTTGTGCTAGAACCTGCATAAGCAATTGGAAGAAGCCATCCAGGATGGAGAGATTTGGGTGATGCAGTTGAAAGACACAGAGTACGAATTGGAGGGCAGCAGAGAACGAGTTCAACAGCAGGCTAATGAAATACTTCACAAAGCCAGTAAGATAAGATTTCACACATCACATATTGATTTACTTTACAATACTATCTACATTTTAATTTTTCCCGGTCTCTTAACTGCTATTTGTTGTTCTATACTTATGAATGACAGCCTCTAGGATAAGATCTGCAGCCAGACTCATAGACTGAGTGCGTCTTTATCAGGCACTCACATTGGCTGTGGTTATTTGACATGTTTTATTCCAGTGATAATCTCAATAAAAGTCAATTAAGATTCAAATCAGAATAAAAGTGGCTCATTCCTTCAAAAGTCTATAGGTGATTCACTTCACTGGAAACTTTATTTATCCATTTAAAGGATGAACATTTTCCTGTAAACACTCAGTAGTGCAGTGCAGTACGGACACACAGTTTTTGAGGTCCACTTCAAATTCGATTTCCACTGTGTCATGGGTCCAGGAGAGTGGCACATCATCATTAGTCTTCTGCTGCTATCAGGTTCAATAAACTTGGTCTAGTTTTGAAAAAGCAATTCCTCTTGTTCAATTTGAGCCCGACTCCTCTCACTCCAACAAGCTTTTTAACTACATCTACAGTGGGTGAAAGACGGCAGGTGAGACGAAGTGATAGCAATGTGGCCATCAGTAAAGTGGTCTGGAACACTTAATGTGTGACACTGAAACAATGAAGCCAAGCAGTCAGCGTCCATAGTGCATGTAGGAGAGGTTGTAATGCATAAGTTACCGGCGTAATATGGAAAGAATTGGGATAACTGGTCAATATGGAAGATAAAGTACACAGACTTTAGAGTCGCCTTTGTAATAAAGTCCACTGGTTTTTCAGTGACACAGTAGTTTCAATGTTGCCATACAAATGTGCCACACAAACAATCTGAAATATCAGCACAATATCATCAGAGAATAAATATAGTACGACTGTTTTTTGTGCTTTGATAGTGTCCTACTTGTAATCCTCTTATGCTTACGCAGACAAGCTTCTGTTTTCAGATGGTCATCTGTTTGTGCGTCCTTATTAAAGCTTATTGTGTTGTTCTGCGATTTTTCCAACCAATGAACTGTGTTGGGATGGTCTGACTGCTGAAATTGAAAAATTCAGTTTTTACTTTGTCATGATGGACTTTTGTGTGTAAATTGACATGGGGGAAAATGAATTTAAGCCATTTTGCAATAAGACTGTAACATAAACAGATGTGGCAAAAGTGAAGGACTGAATACTTTCTGAAGGCAGTGTATCTGTGTTATGTTTGACGCTTTCCAGGTCAAATTGGCTCCTTGCAGGCCACCCAGATGGCCCATGAAGCCACCATCAGGAACCTGGACCTGGAGCAGAGTCGATTGAAGGAGAAAATCAGCAGGCTGGAAGAGGAGAGAGAAGCTCTGCTCAACCAGAACCAGACTACCAACGAACAGCACAAACAACAAGTACTCCAACTTGAACAGGTACTACTGCTGTTGTTAGTTATATGGTTACCATATACTGAATTCATGTATGTCATCAATATTCTGACCCTCCACAGTCTCTGCGAGAGGAGCACCAGGGTTATGAGAAGGAGCTTTTGGGGCTGAGGGCTCACTATGAGGAGGAGGCGCTTCGCTTCAAGGAGGCACAGGTCAGAGTGCTGGAGGACATGGAGGAAAAACATCGTGCCATAAGGGAGGAAGCCCAACAAGAGAAAGAGGATGAGAAGAAGCTCCTCATGGCAGTGAGTGAAATCTTGGTCTCTAATTTTCAAATTTTTGGAAGTGTTATTTCAAAGACAAACACTTCCTCTTACCCATGTCTGTTGTATTTTTCTCCAATTTTGATGTAGTCTCTTTTTGAAGTGGTCCATATTTGATACCCGTGTTTACAGTTGTCACCTCAAACAACCCACATCTGCAAACAAAGGTTTAGTTAGAGAGTGGATGCAAAGGAGATGGAAGTAACTTTGAAGCTGTGGCTTCCTGAAGTGTCCTTAAAGCCACACAATGTCTCAATATGTTAAGGTAGAAAGAGGGATTAGAACATTTGTTGCAGCTTCCAGAGAGTAGACAATGTTTAAGTGATAATGGCAAGGACATCCTGATCTGTGTTTAGATATGTCGTTTTGGCAGGTAAGGGTTCAGACTTGAATGTGACCCAAAATATATTTGTTATTATCTGATTAAATTTTTTTAACTGTTACTTCAAGGTTGCTTCTGTGGTAAAGAAGGGAATACAAATGTGTTTGTTCTCAAAGTAGCCGCATCCACACATTAAATTACTCAAATTACATTAACAGCAGGAGTTGACTTATTTTTCTGTATGTTATTAATCCCTTGCAGGAATTTATTTGTTGTTTGTTTTTTTAATTTATGGTCTATTTTACCGACCCTTGTTTTCACTGCCTTGATCTGATATCCATCAAATTGGCGTTTTAGCATTTAAATGATTTGTGTGACGATGTCATCAATAAAAAAAATCTTTGTCACAAAAGATTTGGTTTATCATCAAAAAAGATGCATTTGAAACATTACTTTACATAATTTTGTCTATTGCAAATTGTGTACATTTGATGTTACAGTATTTGACAGATAAGTCAAATGCAGTAACATCGCAAGCCAAATGGAGAGGGTGTCAAGGCAAGAAATTCATGTTGGCTTTGCATGTGAACTTACAGCTATATTAATATTCACTAGGTGTTCAATGAAACCAATAACAGAAACGGCCAGAGCTGTTGAGTGATTCAATATATTGAAGAATTTAATCCCAGTGAGGCTGATCTAGGATTATTGCAATTACCCCAGTTCCATGTAGTTACTGCATGTGCATTTTTATTGCTTTATTTATGAGGACAAATCACAGTTTTCATTTTAATTTGGTTAATTGTGCAACACTTGTTTGGTATGTCTTCTGATGATATCATTTCTCTTTTTTCTCACTCTCTCAAACTGTACTTCCAATGCTGTTTGTACTCCACTGCTAGCTGGCAGATTTTCACTGATCTTAAATTCTGCCTTCACTCGCTCTTTGTGTATGTATGTGTGTTTGTGTTAGTATGTTTGATATCCAGACAAAACGCAATGATAAAATGTGTAAAAGTGTAGAGAAACAGTAAAGAAGAAACTTAATGTTAGTAAGATATAGCCAAGTCTTGAGATTGAAGTCTAGATTTAGGCAGAATTTAACAACAATGTGAAAAGACAAAGATGAGAGAGAAGAAGGGGATAGATGGAGGTTGAAAATATAGAGAAGTGGTTGCTGCTTGAATAAATGGGGAGAAATTGGTGGCATCGTTCCAACATCAGTATGTGTTGGTGTTGTATTATGAAGTGCAGATCATAGCAGATCAGAAACACGTACAGATGTTCATACTGCTGGCATAGCCACGGGTGTTACAGGCTGTGCCTGATGATTTATGTATGGTAAATGGAAAAAACACTTTTGCTGACACATTATGAGTCTCCCTGATGCAAAATAAAGTAACAGTGAAAAACAATCAAAGTTAAATGAGGTCTTGCCTTGCAGGTCACAGGTTGTTGTCAGCTAGTAAACAATTGTGTCTGCACCGGCTAGAATCAGGCCAAACAAAAATTCAATGTCAAAGAATAGCTCTCTGTTTTTGGAGGCAGTGTATTGAAAGAAAGACACGTCTTTTGTATAGAATTGTTCCGATCCCGGCATCGGTATCGGAACATGTCCGACACGGCCGAAAATGCTGGTATTGGAAGCGGCGGGTATACAAGTCTTTGCACTGATCCGATACCATGTCATTTTACTTTACTTTGCTCCATTTATCCATCTTAACTATACAAACCGGCAATCAATTCTTCTTAGACTAAATGTCTAAAACAAATTTGTGGCTGCAAGTATATCAAACTAGATAATAAAAGAATGTTCTATGGCATTCGTTATGCTCTGTATGTTTACTCTGCTCTGTAAGGGTTAACAGTAAAAGTCACCATAATTAGCAGGAGAAACAACTTCATGAGTCACTGAGAGGCTCTACATCACCATTATTCTATTTGTTGTTCCATCTACTGAGTTTGCTGTAGGACTTAAATAATGTGCCAGTTGCCCACAGCAGAGTTGGTTCAAAAAGTTTATACCGGTATCAGATCAGTAGTCAGTATCGGCCGATATCCAAAGCCCAGGAATTGATATCAGAAAGGAAAAATGGTATTGGAATATCTCTACTTTTGTACTGACACGAAGAGATGGATTGTATGATAGCCAAGGTGCATAGTGTGGTGGCAATTCCCACTAATGGGTATATTGCATGCTGATCATAAAAAAAAATCTTACTCATAGGTGTAAATACCTTTAAGTACCTGAAATACCTGTATATACAAG
The DNA here is from genome assembly GCA_900303265.1 of Brotula barbata. Classification (NCBI taxonomy): domain Eukaryota; kingdom Metazoa; phylum Chordata; class Actinopteri; order Ophidiiformes; family Ophidiidae; genus Brotula; species Brotula barbata. The sequence continues at coordinate 57,948 of OMNV01002691.1, forward strand.
ACACAACCAAGCGGAAAAATAGTGGACAATTAGTTCTTAGTACCAAGTCGCTGAATTGCAAACAGACTGAGAATCAAATGCAAGAGAAATTCAAAAATACAGTATTTCACAAGAGATGTTCTTTGAATACAGTGCTCTGGTTTCAAGGATTATGGAAACTAGTCGGTTTGATGTGACTACCATCCTTTTAAGCCAAAATGATGACTCACGTGTCCTTCCTTCATGCTGCAGTCCTGCTTTATACTGAACAACTGCAATGACTCTACATTGCAGCACAAATAGGATTTACAGTAGCCTCTTATCACCCCCTCCTTTTCCAGAGATTACTTTTGGGTTTTGAACTCCATTTTTCTAATAGCCTTCCTGCTGCTATATTTCTGCTTTGCTGTTATTTGTTTCCAGGGGTTTTTTAGAGCTGTTAGTGGCATGCAAGCTTTGTTTTAGTGTCAGATGTTATGTATGACTTTATCAGGGTAAAAATCTTTTCTCTGCACTTAACGCCTTAAACTCTGACGTAGCCACCAATGGATCTTACTTCATAACATTTAATTTTAGGTTTGCAAAGACATCAATTATATTAGGATGCATCCTACAGAAATCAATACAAAATGAAAACCGACACATCCAGAATTAGGACAATTTTAATGGAAATAAAAATTCCATTGTTTAAAAGGTGTTGAGGTAATGGATTTAGGATGCTCCAGAAATTATGAGGATGTATGTATGAGGATTATGTTTATGCCTTATTCTATGTGGTATATTCAATCATCAATGCATTGCTAATGCTAATTTTATTTTATAGATTTTTTATTTAGTTCATTTATTAATATATGTTTTGTATTTTTGGAAACTTTGGGCCTTTTACTAGAATTTAAATTGAAACTTCATGAAGATGAACCAGTGTCTAGTGTAACAATGTAAAAGGTTAAACACAGGAACCAAACTGAACAAAGGAACTTAATCTATTGGGCAATATTTCTCCTGTTATTCTCTTTTTATTTGAATGTTTCCTCTCATCGCTTCATCCTTCTTGATTACTTCCCTCCTCTTTTGTTTTCTTTCCTCTCAGGAAATGAGTCAGGAGTTTGAGATTAAGCAACTGTCACTAGAAGAGCAGCGAGACCGCCTCCAACAGCAGTTAGACAACCTGAAGGATGAGCTATCTGCTAAACTCAATATGGCCAATCAGGAGGTATGATCCTTGTTATTCATTTGTGGATAAATTATTTCACGTTTGTATTATATGATTATCCCGATTTGATCAATTTCACCTCCCATTAGCTGACATGTCCCAGAGTCTGACGATTATTGATGATGATTGTGATGATGTAACACCCTGTCTGGTGATGTCATTTGTAGGTGTCCCATCTCCAGGAGCTTGTGAGGGAGGGGGAACAGAACCTGGGCTCGACTCAGATGCAGATCAGCTGTCTGAAAGATACACAGGAGAAACTCAAGATTGAACTGGATGCCACCAGAGCTCGGGTCAGAGAAACAAGCAACCTGCTCACTGATCTTCAGGTGAGGACACTGCTGCTGGCCGTAACTTCTTTATTAGGTTGAAAATATGAAGATAACTGTAAAAAGACAACTACAATTACAACGAAGGCTACTGACCACAGTGTCAGAGAAGAAACCATTAATTGCAATCAGTCAGCAACATATATGGCTTTCAGACAGTCAACCAGATATTTACTTCATGAACTTGTCAGTTTTTTGTGATATTTGGTTAGTCCATCAGCATTTAAGCCATTCGGATTCAAAAGCTTCAGTTCATTTGGTTTGACTTTGTGATAACTTAATTTTACAAGTGGGGTCATGCAAGCTTCCCTTTTGACAGTAGAAAAGAGAGAGGAAAACAAAGAGAGGCTGAGAGGGATGGAGGGAAGACAGAAGAAAAGAACATTTTCAAGGCAGGAAATGAGGGAGGAGTGGCAGACTAAAGAAGGCCAGCTGTGAGATAATGATGAGGCAATTAAGTTGGATGTTGCATTTAATAAAAGAGCCCCACTGTTGTGTATGTGTGTGAGAGAGATACTTAATAAGGAAATCTAGAAAAAGATAGATACAGATCATGTAAATACACAACTACTAATAGCATTAATGATGGGTCATTCTTTAAGTAAAGCAACGGAGGCCAGGAGCTCATTGCTCATTTCTGCTCATTTCTGGACTCATTTAACCAGATGGAAAATTGAAAATTTTGTCGCAGCACAATAACAGGATACAATAAATGCCAATATTAAACACAAAAACAACACCTAGATGCACAAACCAGAAGCTAAAGTGATGGAGGAAACATGGATGAATCTAATGTTAAGCAATGAATAGGCTTAATTAAAAGTGAAAGGGAGAGAAGAGGGAGACTTAATGATGGCTCATAATTATTGGTTGCTCACTAGAGCCTGGCTTCTCTAAAAGGAAATGGATTGGGATTAGACGCACTGCAAGAAATGCCAGCGCTCGCACAAAATTTAATATTGTATGCACACTGCACCAGCTCAGTGCATCTTAGGGCAGAGCAGGGCTTGAGTTTTTCACTGATTTCAAGCTTTCATATGGACTGAACCCACAAATGACTTCTTTCTTTTGTACAATGGTAGCACAATATTACAGTCTATTAAATGGACATATATATATATATATTTTTTTTTTCATTGTTACTATGTAAATATGTGAATATGATATCATCAGCATCTTCATGTCACTTCAGCCCTCGTCAATCATTTCTACAACAGTCTCGTAAAACCGTTGAGAAATTTGACAATATCCCAGTTCCCCCACTTGTTTTTATAAATAAATATGAAATGGTAATCCATGCACTTTGACATGGATTATTGCAACAACAATGTGGGCCCAAACATGTGGCCCCAAAGACAAAATAATTGTCCTCCCCAGTTCTCAGTCCTAGCAATTACCTGATAAATGTCATCATTGGGACAACAACGGTGTGTACTGTGTGTACTGTTGTTGATGTTGGTGGTGGTATGACATATAATTCATGCTCCTAGTTTTATGGTAAAAGTATCAATAGCTAAACTTGTTTTTGATCAAGCTATGTGCAAATTGAGCTGCTCTTTACACTTGTGAACTTTCATTTCCGTAATCATGTTCCTCTCTGTAGTTACTATATAAAGCTAGAAATGTAGCAATACAAAATGTGCAGAAATTTGACCACATTTATAGCAGATCAGAGGCTGACCTTCTCAGCTTCTAGAGATCCCTTTAAGAATGTGGAGAATTGGACCCTAACAAAACACAGAGCTAATTGTTTGGCATCATGCTAAAACTGGACCAAGCCCTTATTTGTAGAGTTGAAGAAGGGCTGCTTTGCTAATTGTATGAGCATTTTTTTGCTCTGCAAATAAGAGTCATTTGTAATGAATATTGAACAATATGCTTCATGACATTAAAATGTAACACCAGCCTAATGAACGTTTATGTATATTATTTTTTTGTTAACTGAATGTCCAGTCTAGTTCTTTTTTTCCCACTGTATAATAAATAGGTGTTACCAGTGCCTTGAGATATAAAATGAACACATTAAATGTAAAATGATGCAAGTCAATACAATACTTTCTACCATTGTAACAATCAAAAGATTTGTATGCATATATGTTTGTGTTTGAAGGAGGAGATTGAAACCCAGAAACAGCAGCATGAGGCCAGAGTGATGTCCATCAGGACAGAAGAGAAACAGAAGATGGATAAGATGGCAGATGACTTGGACCAGAAATGGAGAGATGCATTACGGTAAAAAAAACCAAAACAATGTTTTCATCTCTCTCACTTTGTCAGCCTGTGAATCTCATTTTCCGTTGCTTTTCTCTTTCCATTTGTGTTTTCATTCATCCCTGTCATCTCAGCCCCTCTGCTTCACACTTAGACTTGTTATTAGCTTAACAAGTCCACTTGCATTACTAAAGCAGCCATGGATAGTAATAAGACTGAATGGAAAATGAACGCAATTTCAATTCATAGAGTCATACAATATTTATAGTTATACTTAAGCAAATGAGAATAAAGCTGAGGGGATAATTACACAAACTCAACAAAAAGATTAAAATCATTGTTCTTTTTAAATTAATGGTCAATATTTATCCTTTATGCCTCACAAACTCTAAGTTAAGTATATAGTACTGCAGTACTAATGAATCTTACACCTTTCCAGAGTCACTAATCTCCGGAAGGGGTGATTGATAGATGATTGATGTCTTATCTTGTGCTGAGATGGTTTCTTTGGTTATTCGATTTGATTGACAAAGGTATTTATCAAGTATGAACTCTACTGAACTTCATTTCGAGAGGCTTTGTCTAAGATTCAGATCTTCAGTTGGAGCACTCCACCGATTCTTTGTATAATTCAAAGGTCTGATGCATGCACCATGATCTTGAAAAATACATGTGAAGTTTTTTACCAGCTTACGCCCCTATGATATAGTCCCTTACTGTGAAACAAAAGAAAATTGTTCTCAAGGTGCCAAGAATGGAAGAATTCTGAAGTAGATTCCCTTAGTGGCTTGTAGGGAGTTTTTAAATCTGTGACTTAATGATTGTCAGTTGTTATAATTTTCTGACATTTTAAACCATGAATAATTCATTGAAAGAAAAAGACAAAATGAGAGGTAATTTAAATGATTACTAGTTACAGAAATTCTTTTTTGTTGTTTTATTCACAAATAAAAATTTACATTGAATTTGTTACTAAATGACTATAATTTAGCAGACTTATCTGACAATAAAAACTCTGCAGGTTTTGGTAGCTAAGATTTTTCACTTTTTACTGTTATAGTTTACATTAGTGAGTTAATTCTTATTAAATGCACAGCACCTGGTTAACTGAAGCGGTTAAGCAGATGCTAAGTGAGATAGATATGTTGTGAAAGACGGAAAGGAATATCCGTTAACTCTCCTACAATCTCTCTCCTTCTCCTCCTCCTCTCCACAGTGAAGAGCTGCGCTTGTTAAAGGAGGAGCTGACAGAGGAGTATGAAGCAGACAAACAGTCGGCGCTGACTCAGCTCTCACAGCAGAAAGAGCTGGAGATGATGGCAGCAAGAGAGGGCTGGCAGAGGAAGGTGGAGGACCTGCTGGAACAGGTAACACACACACACACTTGTCAAGTTACCAGAGAGGGGAAGTGTATATTTATTTTATTATTATAGTCATTACTACTTCCCTTTACTACTTTCATTTCCTCTGCACTTTGCAGGTCCAGATTTAACATTTAACACAACATAAATGGGGCTTTAAAAGTCACCCATTCAGGCAGTGAATGGGGGACCTTATTTCAGCTGTATGACTTGATGACCTCTCCACATTATCAAGAGTTGTATAGAAATGTGGAGAATCCAATCTATGAGATATGAGATTTCCAGTATTTTATTATTTCAATATCTTTATTGTCATTATCATTGCGTTTGATACTCGTGTACTGTTTCTTGCTCATACTTGTGAAAGTTTCCTTGAGTAGATTTCTAATGAAATTAGTAAATGGCAGGTCACCCGTGTTAAATAAGATATGCATATAACCTGAACAGGAAAAGGTGTTACATAGAAATCTGTTTGTTAAATCATTAAGAACATGAAGAGACAACTTAATCTGAAAAAGTGAGGAAAAATAAACAGACAACTTAATCTCAAGAGATAATTTATTTCTTTATTAGTGTTGATTTTCATTTTGGTTTAAAGATTTTTACAGGTGAATTTCTATGCTTTTTCTGTCTCTGTGGATCACTTGGGATTCAGCTCCAACTTTCTGTAACTGAAATTGAATGTAGCATGATTGACTGAGCAATAATTAGATGCAGTGGTAACTGTCATACAACCACACCCATCATTTTTGTTGTGGTTAAAGATTTTAATTAAGTAAAGGTTTTGAGTTGTGTTTATTTGTGGAAATTTCACTGCCTATACAGTGGTGCTCAGTGTTGAAGGCAGCATGAGGGTTAATGTCCACTCAGGTTCACCATTTTCGAAAGCGATTTACAGCAATACCATAAACAGCCACTTCCCCTGCAATCCACATCCACTCATTTCCAAAGATTCAATCTGCTATAAACAACCAATGTTTTTATCTTCTCTTCCTGTGCCAAAGCTGTTTTCTTCTAATCTTTCTTATTTCTTCAACCGTGCTACAGAATCAATCTTATGTTTTTAATGAGCTTTCTCTACACTATGTCAGCTGTGTCATCTTCATGCATGAAGAATAAGATGGCAGAGAATAACAATGTCAGCAACATTTCAGACCCCCGAGTGGTGAAAGGACCTGACAAAATCAAAACACTCAATACATAGACTTAAAAGGATCAAAATGCCCTAGTACCCTGAACTAAGGTGTTGTCATCCTTACAGTTAAGAAGTTCCATAAAGTCATAGTTTTTCCAAAATAAGACCAATATGATCATTCGCAAAAGCTCAAGCTGAGGTAAATTCACTTTGAGTCGAAGAGGGACATTGTGTGTGTGTCTTTTATGTGACAGTATTTTCATTACTAAGGTTTTACTACCCCAGGGCTTGTACTTACTTTTTCTCAGTGTGCACTTAGACTTTCATTAATATTGAATCAGCATTTATCTCCTTGAAGTCAGTAGGATTTACAAGGCAGGATATTGGTCATCTCTGTCTTACCTCGTCCATGTAAAAACCCTCAATCTTGGTCCCTCTCCTGATTTTCATCCTCACTTACATCCATCTTACCTTCAAGTGCCTTAGTGCTCCACCAGCACTAAGTCCTGAAGGGGATTTAACTGCTGGACACTTTCTGGTCGTCTACATCCAGAGCTCTGCTGTCCATCCTTCATACCTCTAATCTCTCCAATGTTCACCCCAAAAGAAAAAATCTGTTGGCTCCATGTGGGAAAGTTTATCTTTAAGTTGAAATGTGTTCTTAGAATGTGAAAAAGGCAAAGAGATACAGGGAAAGTGTTGTGTTTTTATGTTACTATTAGTTAGCTGTTCTTTTCTTAAGAATGCTTACTTCTTAAACAAGTCTAAAAAATACATTTAATTTGATGTCTTTCACAGAAAAAAACCCTGAATTACAACAATGATCCAACGGAGTGGGTAACTGTTCTATTTTGAGTGCAGTGTGTTTGTTGAATGGGACTGATAATGCCTCTGTCTCTGCTAGATTCCTTTTGATGCACAGAAATGTCTTGACACGTCAAGCAGTTGGGAATTGTCTGTTGTCGTCAACTGTTATTGCACAATGTGTAAAAAGCAGTATGTGAGCAGTTGCAGTTAGCCGAAGATAAAAGTGACTAATTTCTGTTATATTCCTGTCGTTTTGATAGTCACATGCTTTTATTTCCAGGAAGAAGGTTAAATAATTTTACGACCTCTTGTTCTCGTCATCCTATCCTCTCGATCTGTCCAGATCTCTCTGTTGAAGCAGTCACTGGAGCTGCAGTTGTCTCAGTCTCAGTCAGCTCTACAACAACTACAGTCTCAGTTCAACCAGGAGAGGGAGCTGCTGGGCCAACAGCTGAAAGGTATGCTAGCTTATACCATTTTTTACCTACGCCAAAGAGGTGATGTTTTTGGTCATTTCTGTCTGTTAGCAGTACAAAAAGTTGTTGATGGATTTCAGTTCATAGCGTCAGGTTGGACACAATACAGGGACAAATTCAATACATTTGTTACCAGTTGGCCTGAGGGTGACATTGTAGTAACCATTTATATACTGTACCCATCCTTTGATTTTCCTTATTGTATTGCTATAATTGACTAAAAGTGCGATATTTTATGAATGAATAAGTCCATTGTAACCAAGGTTGGTGGACATGTGCACTCCCTACTGCAAAAAATGAAACATTAATTCACCTAATGGTGGCGCCTTGGCAGAATTAAGTGCTTTTAGTTAATTTTGAGTGTAACTGTAGCTATATCATGCTGATACAGCAGTAGGGGGTGGTCTGGCTTTTTACCCAAAACACAACCACATGAAACGAAACTGTCAACATGCCTGTTTCCACTGTGACACATGCTTCCGTTGACATACATAAGAGGGTTGTTAAGATAAAAAAAGAATTCAAACTTATTTTTACTTTTAAAAACAGGCAAACATAACTACATAACAAATTTAATTGTTTCTATGCTCAACATTTCTTTAATAACTTGCAAAAACACAAACAATAGCTTAATTTTCATAACCTTATTAATTAAGGAAGTCCTAATATGTGTGATGTTTGAACGTAACTCGCATTGTTGTGACTAAATTGTCAAATAATCTGTCACACGTTTGTTTTTGAAGACCCCATGAACTACACTAGAATGTACGTGTCCATTTATGTCTCTTGTGTGTCTCCAGAACTGCAGAGAGAACATCAGAGGAGAGAGCATAGATTGCAGGAGGCTCACTGCTGTGCTCTGAGCACCATGGAGGATGCCAGGCAACACCAGATCAGGGTACAACACAAACACAAATCATCAATTTGTCTTTTCATATGTTGTGTTTAAATTCGGAAACTTATTTATTTACTGCAAAATGCTTAAAAATGTGCTGATCCTCAGTATGAGCTCAAAAGTCTTGTAGATTGTTTTCTCTAACACATACTCGTTCTGAAGAAACAGTTTGAATAGTTAATGGAGCCACTGAATGAATTTGTCATTGCTTACTAATTTATCGTGATGATGAAACATTTTGAAAACTGAAGTCGAATGAGTGCTCGAGTAACACGTTTTAGTTTTTGGTGGTGTTAGTTTTAATGAACGAATCCTTCTTTTCAGTTTGCGTCAAGTAATCAAATCAGTGAAGGTGGCTCAAGCATTATGCATCGATTCATTAGGTACATCTGCTTTAATGTCACCATTTTTCCTGTTCAATGATATTGAAAATGAGCCAGGATGATAATTTTGCCTTGGCTGTATGGTTGAACCTCTCTTGTAATTACATTACGGGGAGAAACATTTAATGCAGTAATATAGAATATTTCTACCACCCTGTTGAACACTATGACTGTAGTATATGTGAGTAAATATTTCATGTAATTGTTAATATTACTATGCTTCCTACATCATTTACCTTTATTGGAATAGGAGTGTCTAGCCAGTGAGCTTGGGTTTTTTTTTTTATTTACAACTGATTTTTGTGTCAGTGTTGCTAATTACTTACATGAATGCTTCTCTGGGAATAAAAGAAGGAAAATATTTAAATTGGTGGTAATTATCATAGATTTACTGCTTTTCATCCATTTAGGGGTTTCAGATAAGTTCTTCCACCATTCATCAGGCAGTTCAATTTCATAGTCCCAGCTACAAATAGAATTAGCCTTACATATCTCATCTTTTTATAGACAGACTATTATACTTGTTTCTCTAGCTTACATAAGAATACAGTACATACAAAAGATTTTAATTGTAGCACTTTCTCCTGAAGGCCAAGGGAAGCCATGCTTACCCTGTTTTTTCAGGCTGTAGTTTTCATTTAATAAATACTCTTCTTTCAACAGTTTAGGTAATTCGTCCATGCTTTGTTGTCATCATCTCTTCTCGGTTCCTCTCCTCTCATTGAGCATTTTACTTTGAGTGAAACAGCGCCCCTCTAAATGTTATGTGGTGAATGAGTGGCGAAACACGATACTACACACTGTATGTCTGTGATGAGGCCATGCCGAGTTGGTATCCCTTGGTAGAAAAAAAAAGAATGATTAACCAATCAGGTGAGGCTCCCGTCTTGATGCTGTTCACCTGTGATTAGTCAGGACAGCACTCAGGGAAGCCGCCTGCCCTTTACACCAATCAAATCATGGCATCGTTATCAGCGTCACTGAAATTAAATAAACAAATTTCAAGTTTGTACTGAATCAATACAAACTTGAAAATCTCCCGTTATTGATATCCTGTTAGCAAAATTAGCAAGTGCAGTAATGGAGGGTGGAGATTTGGAATATTTAGTAATAAATAATTTTACTAAATCAACAACACAGCAGCAACTTCAAATTAAATCTTACGGCAGACCAAAGCCAAAGCTAGAGCTGCGGATGGAGAGGAAGAAACGTCCATGGTCTTTCAACGAGGAAAAGTATGTCCGCACAGAGTGGCTAGCATGTCGTGTTTGTCAAGAACGTAAAACTTTAACATCTCCTGATTGAGTTTGTGAATTAATGTTTCTTTTAAACATCAAATCTGCACTGTGCATTAAGCGGCCGGATGTGGACTGGATTTTAGGAGGTCAGGACATCCTTGAATGCATCACTGCTCGACTTTGACAAACATCAACACAAAGGATTGTGCGCCTAATGAACTTCGCCCATTCCTTTGCTTCTTTCATGTTTCTCTCTCTCCTGTGCTCTTTCCTCCCTGCACTCTTGCGTGCCTGTTCCAGGCCCTGGAGGAGCGTCTGAAGCAGGAGCAGAGGGAGGAGGTTCATGCTCTGAAGGAGGCCCACAGGAGGACCTTTGATATCTTGAGGCAGCAGTCTGACCAGGAGCTGCAGACTTTGCGGTTTGAACTTGAGGACGAGGGCAAAGCCAAGCTGGGTAGGGGGGAGGAACACATTGTATATAAGGAATTATAACAATGCAATAAACAGACACACTGTCCTTTCCAGTGGAACTGATTATAGTACTGACCTCATGAGGACTAGTAATCTCTTAATCTTTTTCTCTTAATTTCTTTTTCAGTTCTACGTAATAAGAACAAGACTAAAATTGTATCTTTGTCAGTAACCCCATGTGTTCCAGCGATATAATGCAATCGTCAATACATTACACTTAGATGTTTCGTGCACTGTTTGATACATACAACTGAATGTGACCTATAGTATCTTTAGTATATAAACAACTTAATACAGTCCCTAATTGAGGTCTAATAATAAGAGGGATGATTAGTCAGACTTGATTAAGTTTTGGGGCTCGCCTCCCTCTCTTTCAGCCTCCCTTCGTGCAGAGTTGAACCACCTCCATGCCACAGCTATAGAACATCTAAAGCAGATCCACCTTAAGGAAAACACCGCCACCAAACGGGATCTAGAGAGCGCTATGGAGCACAGCTGCAAGCAGGTAAATAGAAGAATTTAATGACTGCTTTTTGCAAGGTTTAGCATTGTGGAGATATTTGGTGTTGACATACCTGGGCCCTCATTTATCAACGTTGCGTACAATGACAAATGTTAACTAGCCATCCATAGGATAACTGTAAGCGAAGTAGGGGACTGATCAGTTTGTACTTATATTTGAGAATGCGTGTAAGTTTAAGCACAGCTCTGACCATGCTCACTCGCGGAAGTTAGTGGTTGAAAATTAAAACTGTCAATGAAATACCATTCACACCAAATGGATTGGGGGTATAGGACCAAATGAGCAAACTGTCAATAGAAAAGGATGACCGCACAATAATATTTAATATGAGTATTGAACTAAAGTATTTCTTATGTACTAATAGTTTTCCCAGGGTGTTATGTATTCATAAATCAATTTAAGCATGATTTTTAAGCATGGATGGATGTTTCTTTTTCTACATATATATTTATATTAATGTACAAAATAAAGCAACAACTGACCATTACGTTGTTAATTAGGGAGTGACAATGAAGGTGGCAGGCAATCTAGGGCAGTTGTTAAATCATACAAAGGCAGCGCTAAAACAATGTGATGTGGGCACTCCTTGTACTGCTTAAATAACTGGCACATGCTACATTACACAGGGAGTTTTAAAGGGGAGGTTTGTTACCAACCAAATGGTTATTAAGCGGTTTGTCTATCTCAATAAGATTTGCTATGCACGTGCATGGTAATTTAGAATGAGTGGGATTTATCAAGGCAGACTACTCACTGATGGCCGTGATGTCTATTTAAGCACATTTGATAGATACTAACTTTTGTGTTCGTACGAATATTCTCAATTTTCAGTCATGCAGTTATTTTGTCTATAATATTATGGGTGTTTTCTTCTTTTTTTTACTGTTTGCCCATTCTGTTTTCTGATGCGTGTATGACCTAGTTTTCTGTTACAAGTTGATTGCGATTCTCTTTGTACTTTCTTTACTATGAATGTGTGTGTGTGTGTGTGTGTGTGTACACGCGCACATGTCAACAAGGAACAAGAGCTCCTGGTCCGTATGTCAGAGTTGCAGGCTGAGATGTGTTCCCGCAGCAACCGCATCACCGATCTGGACCATGAGATCCACTCTCTGAACGAGACCATCGATACTCTGACCAGAGAGCTGGAGCTGAAGGGCAAAGAGGTGTTGCGCGTCCGCAGTGAAGCCAACCATCAGATAAGGTGTGTGCGTGTGTGTGTTCAGCCAAAATCTATATTATCAAACATTTGGTTAATTTCCTTTTGCTGCAGTTCCAATTGTTGTAAAATATGAAATCCTTCTCATGTAGTGATAATTCATCACTGCAAACATTCCTCGGTCACTACTAAATTTAGTTGAGTCAGACATGTTATATTATTTCACTGAGCTGATTTAAATGTTTTCATATCATTGTTACACCATATATGACACCTAGCGCTAATGCTTATTATCATCTGAGACCACAGGAACAAAGTTTGGAAACTTGGTCTTCATATCATGTAGGACTCAAATGTAAGCAAGTGCACAAAATTAAGACAAATTATATCAAAAATTAACCGTACTCATTAAAGTACAACGGTACATAATCTATTTGAAATAGGTATGGAATTGGTAAGGACAGGTAGTACAGTGCAGTCCGTGATGGCTTTGCCTGTGCTTCCTGTGTCTGAATTGTTTTTATCGAGGTGCTTCAGTCTCCTCCCACAGTCCCAAGACATGCTGGTTAGCTGAGGTGGACAAAAATCGCCTGTAGGAATGTTAATGGGCTAATCTATCTCTGTATTAGTCCTGTGATAAACTGGGGTAGGCATCAGCCCTCTTGTAGAGATGAGCAGTACAGAGACTGGATGGGGCTAGCCTCGCAGTTTCTCCTATTTCTACTTTTTGTATGATTTTGATATTTATGATGATCTGATTTCTATCTGAATCTGGAGTTTTCCAAAATGATTTTATCACAGTGCTGGCAATGTCGAGATTTAGATTCAGGTAACCCACAAGTCGTCGGAGGGGGACAGCCAGAGCACCTAGAGGAAGCCCACACAGACGTCAACCCATCACTGAACAATTCCAAGGTGTGCTGCAATGGTAGCCCATATTTTCATCTCCTTTTGAGGAGGGAATCTGCTGTAGATGCTGTAATGCAACCTGCATAGATTCATTTCATGTAACACACAACTCCAGGGTATTGATGATATAACAGAAATGACCTAGTTAGCAGACACTTATTATGCATTCCAGTCATATGGGAATAAACATTACATTGAACCTGCTCATTCTTTGAAACTTATCACAAATTAGCTTCTACTCTTGGTCACATTTTTTAAATGTAACATTTGACAGAGAAAACGTAGCACTGTAGAAATTACAATAAAGTGCTGTTGAAAATTGTTCAGTGTTGAGATTTTATTCTCATGGACCATTGCGTATAATGCTTTATTATAAGCATGAATTACAATGTCTTCCATTGTGACTGGAAGGCAGCATAACCTTCATTACGTCCTTCAGTTTAACTGGCATGAGTTCAAAATAAGGTTTTCACATAAAGACAATAGCCGTGAATACCATGTCTTTATAGAGCCACTTGGAACCTCATATTATCTCTTCACAACTCTGGATCCTGGTTGAGTGTAATGTGCAGCTGCACATTTTGTTTTTGTTCTCTATAATTAAGTCGCCAGTGGAATCTGTCCAATGCTTCTCTACTTGGAAATTCATGTCGGTAATATCAGTGATGAGCCATTCATGCTGTGAAAGGCTCTGATTGCAAGTTAGCAGTTGCTGTCCTGGGTTGAAGCTACTACTGATGTACAGGTACAATTGTTTCCCATTGTACTGATAGTTGCTGGCATAATCATTGGCCAATGTTGAGACAAATAATGGATCAGGACTTATAAGTCTGCAAACCATGTTTTGTTTGTTATAATCAATCTATAACATTTTGAGTCTTATTGGTTTGATGTTTTCCACCAGTTTCCACTGCAGAGGACCTGCCATACTAAAACACTTTGGGTGTAAAAAAGTCCAATGCCAAATCTGCTTTGTTATTCATTGCATCATCGTGATTTTTGTTTTGTATTTGATGTGTCTCTGCTGCAGGGCCCATGAGCAAGACCTCACTAAGAGACATGAGAGGGAGCTAGGGGAGATGAGTGCCGTCCATCACAGAGAAACGCAAATCATGCTGGCTGACTTCAACAAGGCCCAGGAGGTCCTCAAAGACAAAATAACTGCCCTGCAAATACTGTAAGATTGTACTGAACAAATGAAAACAGGCTCATACTTTTATAGTATTTTTTGGCCTATAATATTATGTGTTTCATATCCGGTTGTCAAGGTTGGAGGGAACGGAGGAAAAATTGAGGAACAGAGAAAGCCGACCAGAAGATTTGCATATTATAGCAGAGCTCAGAGAGATGGTGACTGAAAGGGAAGCCCTGGTCAAAAAGCTTGTGGTGAGTGGAATGATGAATGGATGATGAAAGAGAAACCATTATCCCCAATTTAGTGTGTACAGAAGTTATGGTGCAATCAGCTGTAGAGCTGTAATGAATGCTCAATTGTAATCGACTACTTGAATATAAAAGAATCTAAAAAACTTGTATTGAGTGATACGCAATGACGGCACAGCCCAGTAGGTGACACTAATCACCATTAAACCACAAGGAGGAAGATTTTGGCAAAGACAGGACACATGAAGCTTAGTCAACAACTCTAATTCTGTTTGGTACTTCATTCTCCACATTCCGCTGCCTCTTATGTCTTAGGTGAACAAGTAATAGGCAACATAAAAATCCAATCCAATTTTTGGCTGTTAAATTAAATGTCATCATGTATTTCACAACATGTCACCGTGTCAGTTTCTGCTCAGGGTGAACAGAGTTGTTCTATTCAACTATGGCATATATAGAGATGTTATTGCGAAAGTACAAATTACTTCACTATGGGGGACATGTCCTTTCATGTCTCACTAACTGAATTGAATTGTTAAGCTCTTACAGCTCAGACCCCCTGTCTCAGATTTCAGTCTGATTGATAACACAAGAATTGAGAAAAAAAAAATGTTGATGGGCCCGACTGGATCCTGTCAGCAAACTGCAATGTGGGCAAATGATCCTATAGTTTCTCCCAGTTTTGAATGTTATTAGCTCATTAACCTTTTTGTTGAGGAGGGTGTTGTTCTCTTTCACAAGATTGTAACTGCATGTCATTTTTTGTAGGACGACAAGAAGTTCTACCAGCTGGAGTTGGTGAATAGAGACACTGGCTTTAACAAGGTCTTCAATTCCAGCGCCAATGTTGGCGTCATCAACCCACTTATCAAGGTGAGTGGCCTCCATACTTCTTCACACACCCACACTTCTTCTACATATGACAGTTGTCCCATAGCATAGTCCTCAATCTGTCATTGTCTGTTGAAGGACCCAAAACCCCCAGTGAACCCATCAATCTAGTTGTCCCATCCCTTGAGATGCATCATGCTCACTAACGTGCAGTGTTATTAGAACGTTTTCAGCATGGCATGCATTTCAAAGATCTACGAAGAACTTATCAGTTTGTTATGTCACTTTTATGTCACTACTGATGTTATTAGTGAAAAATACAGTGTTTATATGCACGTCAATGTTCGTGATCCTGTAAATCAAGTAGTTTTGATTGATTTTATGTATTTTGTTTTATTTTTTTTAATATTTGTTATTTTTGTATTGTGGGAGAAACTGGAGTACCCAGAGGAAACCCACGCAAATAAGGAAAGAACTTGTAAATCCTTCTGCTTATGTGTCCGTTGGCTGGCCCTGCAGTCCTGCTCAACCTCCAGCATACTTATGAATCATTGCTGCTAAAAACGACGCCATTTATGGAGAATACGCAACAGAGCCTCAGTAGTATTTTGGTCGTTGCTGACATTGTTGGCGTCAGCAGCAATAAATTCAGCAACCGTATTTTGGTCGTTGTTGACCTCTTGTCTTTGGTTACTGTGCTGTATGTTGGGTATTTTTAGGATTGTTGAAATCAGCAGCAGTGCCTTCAAATATTTTGGATATTGTTGAAATTGTCGATAGCAGCAATCTCTTGGGCTGCAATATCTTGGCCATTGTTGAAGACAGCAGCTACTTGTGCAGGCACAAGATTTTGGTCATTGTGCAGCTGCCTAAACAGTGACCTCATCCTTACAATAATCACTAGAAGCGGATTAATGTGTCGCCCATCTCCTCTCACATCAATCCTCAGCCTTCTCATCCATCGACTGCCCAAATGCAGGCCATCTCCAGCATAACGATTCATCTTGTGTAAAATTTGATGTTTGTTGTACGTTGGAACAGGGGTAACGGGGGGGGAGAATCTTCTTCTTCTTCTCGTGTTCTGGCAGGTGGTGAGCCAGTTTATTGCTGCATTATCACCACCTATGGGACTGGAGATTGGATCAACGATCTCACTGTGCCTCACTGTCAAGATTTGACTCACTGTGTCACCCAGTCACTGAGGCTACTGACTCTGACATAGGAGAATCATCTTGAATCATGGTTCAACAAGTGACGCAAATGGTTGCGATGATGTCATTGAAAATTCATTTCCATGAAACCCCTGCACGCCCACTAATTCTAAATCATCCTAGCATCATAGATCAAGAAGTGATGAATATGGGTGATGATGTCATTGAAAGTTGGTCTTTTCCAAAACATACCCAACCCCCACTGTTAGTTCTAAAACAAAATTTTACATTGTTCACATTCAAGAGCGTTACTCAGTGTTGGAAAGTTAATTTCTGCTTAAAGGATGGCGTGGCAAGGAGCTCGCATATCTACAATCTGGCACAAAGCCGTGATCTGCTGCCAAGAGTGCTGGCGTAGTACAAGCAGTGGTGGATAAAGTACCTCAAAGTTGTACTTGACTAGCTCGTTAAGAAGTGACTCAGTTAAAAGTAAAAATTACCCATAAGAAAACATTCTTGTGTAAAAGTCATGCAGCTGCTGTTTTATATTTTACGTAGGTTAGCTTCACCTTGTGATAGTCCTCAGATTAACAAAATCAGTTTTCTTAGCTGGTGCCAACAAAACAGACCATGTCTATTTGAGAAAAAGCAGTCACAAATCTTAACTGACTCGAATTAAACCTTTTCGGTTTCGTTTAGATCTCAAAACTTCATGTTCTCAACAGATTCTTGTGAGATTGTGATGCAATTATACCTCTTAATTGAAGGAACTGATGGGGACCCATTAAAGATGGGGAAAACATGAGTCTTGATTCAGCCAATCAGTGTTCAGATCCTTAATAAGCATAATTCGGTCCTGCCCCAATATGGCATCTTTCCTCAGGTAATCATGATGTGATGTTTTCATGAATATTCATAAACTTCCCCAAAGCACACCTTCAGTAGAGAGTGCACTGTTTACAAAGGGTCACCATGGTTTAGAACAGGAATTTATTAACCCTTATGTGCGGGCTGTGCACGTTCCAGCAGACACAGTATCTATTTTAGAATTGAATTTGTATTTAGTAATGAACATTTCTTTACAAAAGTAGTGGAGTAAAACTATAGATTTTGTTCAGTCTAGCAAAGTAATCATTTGCAGCACAAATAATCCACTAAAGTACAAATTCACCCAAAACAACACTCTTCGGTATTGTAGTGAAATGCTACTTTACACCACTCGTAACAAGTCAAGACCATCCCTGAAGAAGAACTTGATAATGTAAGAAGGTGGCATAAAACCTGAGTGCTAACTGGCAAAGGGCAATGAATGCCATAAGACAAAGGAAAGTACAGTAGACAAGAAGATTTTGTGCTATTTGAGACGGATGTTATGAACTACCTGGCACATTCAGGGAGTAGAAACGGAAGGAAAAATGAATAGGCACATGATTTGGATTTCATACCAAAATTACGCTATGCAGACTTATTTGTGGATTTAAGGACCACACATTTAGCTACACATTAAATGATCTATGATAAATGATGTGTTGTAACGGAAAGTATGTTGTAAAATTAACATGATCATAATTCAGATTCACATACATATGCCTGTATCTTGTTTTTGCTTGTCTATTGATTTGTGTGTATCCGTGTCCTATCATCGAGACGTGTGTTCTCTGTTCTCTGTATGTGGCTTAGTAAATACAAGATAAGTGGTTAACCCCCACTCTTTGAACACACCTGAGAACTTGATCAAGTCAGCTGAGAGTTATTTTAGATGATTGTGCGTGCTGGCGTCCATTGACTTGTTTTGAAGCTGTTATTTTAATAATCTCACCTGCACAGCTCAACTTTAAATTCGTTTAACTTTTCCCACAGGCTTCAGCAGTGAGTTGGGCCCATGATGGGGAAATTCACAAACAACAAACATTAAAATTGTGTTAGTGTAATGGCCAAGGACAGTGTGGAGATGGTGAAGAGCAGTGAGTGGAGGAGTTAGGACCAGGAGTCCACTTAGGAAACTTAGGAAAGCTCTGTTCAGCCCTCTTCCTTCTCCTTCTTCTCAGCATCCTCCTCCTCTTGCTCCTCATCCTCATCTTCCACATCATCCTTTGCTAAGCCCCGCGCTTCCTCATACTCCTCATCCTCAGGAAGCCCAGGTGCAGCCTCAGGCCGTACTGAGCTGTAGGAGGTGAGAACTTCTGTCATCTGCCTTGCTGCCTCCAGATCACTTTCACGATTACATGATTTGAAACCTTTGTTTGCTGCTCACCTCACTCCTTGGTTGTCTTCCCTTCTCTTTTTCAATGTTTTGTCAGAGATCAGCCCCTGGCCTCTAAGAAGCAATGATGTAGAAATCAGTTATTGTCTGTGAAATTGGTCTAACAATGAATCAAAGAAATAGCTTAAAATTTTCGGATGGTTGTGTGTGACTGTAAATTAATCTTTCCGTTAAAGAGGCTAACAATTTTGAGCAGTGATTATCACACAGAACAATAGGGACAGAAGCTGCTATTTTTCAGTTCTGGTATGTTTCACTAGTATTACAAGCAAACAATGCAAGATAACATAGATAACATAAGATATCAAGAGAGGGTGTCCCCAGTTTCTGGATATTCCTCAAAGTCGGACACGGTGCATCTGTATCCTGTCCAATCTTTGCCCAGTGGCAGAAAGTAGCCTGACTGATTCGTTGTGCGTCTGTTTGCATTGATTAATCAGCTATGGTGGCCCATCTTCAGTTACATATATAAAATATGCTAATTTTGACTTTACTTGAACACAAATAAGATGTAATCCATCCACAGCCTTGGAAGTTTAAATCTGGCATGTAAAAAAATTAAAACCAGCATTAGATTCCCCTATTTCCTCGCCTGCTTGAGTCTGACATGGAGTATGTCATGTATGTTTGGATGGCATCAAAATCCTTTAATTTCAGCATTGTTTGACTCATATGTTGCCTTAATTGCAGTTTTGATATTTTTGTCCAGCAGGGGGTAGCATAGTTGATGATAATGTGATTTTGAAGCACTGCCTATTCTTTTCAATGCGAAGGAAAATGATTCTGTGTGACCTGTAACATGTTCTTCATGTGTTAACTGCCATCCATTTAGAGCTCTGTCTCTCCCTCTCTCTCTCCTCTCTGTTGTTGGTGATGTTGTGTTTTGCTTCCCTCCCTCAGCCTCCCTCCTGAAGCCACCAGCATCACAGCCCTGTCAGACCAGAAGGTGGAGGCAGGCCAAAGCAAAGAAACCCTCACAGAAGATGAACTGTACGCTCGGTACTTCTCATTCTGACCGGCAAAAATCACCATTCAATCGAAAATGGGACAGGAAGCTAAAGTTAGACAGCGATCAAAAGCCAGATTGACATTAAGTGATCTGCTCCTGGGGCTCCAGTGTGCTTCCATCCATGGTGAGCACTGTGTGACATCAATACAATATTATGAACATGAAGTCACATGATAGTGACAAGATGCCTTTACCGAGGCTCCAATCCCCCATCGAATTAATACATTTTCCACTGAGAGGCGGCTTCCACATAAGTGAATATTAATTACTTTTGTTCCAATGTAGGAGATGATAATGACATGAAAACGAGAGATTGAAAAACACAAAGGCAACTCTTCTGGTATCAAAAATTAAAAAGCCTTTATTTCTTAGCTAGCGCTTTATAAGAACATAAAGAACAGTAGCAGGTACAAAACTTGTTTGGGGTGGTATAAATATGGTTGTTATTCACAATTATTCAATTAGCTATTGAAACAGCAAAGTGCAGCTACCTCTTTGTCAAAGACAGAAAGACAAAGTGACACTAATAGTAAACGGCTTCTTTTGGTTCAGTTGTTTCAGGCAGTCACCTCTTCTGTCTGACAACGGGACCTGGTCAATGGCTAACAAAGATGAGGGGTTATCGCCCTGATGCTGTTTAAAATGTCTAGTTTAGATTGCCGTTTGATGTCATATTTTTGCTAGTCTATCTTGTAGTCTGTGTTTAACTCGACAGGCTGGGTGCTCTGGTTTGTAGATGGAATGTATGGAAGGACTTGCTGGTAGTTGAATGGAGAAGCCCTGGCCCTCTGTGCTTCTGATTAGACAGCAGAGAAAAAGACACAGTGACACGTAGCTGTCTTAAAGATGATATTTGATCCCATTTCTCTTATAGCTCTGGTTAAATTAAACACACACTGCCTCCCTCTCTCTCCAGCTCCAATCTGGTCACTTTCTTCAAAACACACAAGCAGAGCATAAAATGAAGTACACTCTTTGGAATCAGTTACTTAACAGCATATGCCATGAAACTAAAATTAAAATGTCATTGTTACTGCCTCCCTTGCTGATTTAAGCTCACTGGGAAAGATCATTTGTTAATTGGAATAATGTTCACACAGTGTCACATCACGTGTCACGTATGAACTGTGGGCTCGTCTGTGGTTAATCTTCAATTCAAACACTATGGCGAAAGGACTAAGTTGGTGTTGAATTGTGGCTGATTTCTGGCTTCTTTGTCACGCTACACTGTAATAACAACACCAGCAGAAAGGATTAACTGACTAACTTTAGCCTGCTGTCCCAGTGCTTCAACCGTGTACATACACAATGTGTTTGAAAGTTGTTTTTGAATCTTGAGGCTAATTGAGGGGAGCTTCATTTATCATTCCAGATACCTCAAGGGGGTATCATGTATCAAACATGATACATGAGATGAGATGAATGAAGCACCCCTCATATTTTTATTCCAGTATTTATAATGTAACAAAGCTATGTTTTCTACGGTCTGTAGTGTTACCAGGGGACCAGAGACTTGCAGAGAAAGAGTTTTGTCAGTGGCATGGATTTACTTTTTTAATGCCAAGGAGTGATGAATCAGAGCTCTTCACTTATTTCATTACAAGCTACAGTCCACGTCAGCAGCTGAACTCTTTGGCTCCACGTCTCTGGTTTTGGAGGTACAGTAGACCTTACAGCATGTGAAAACACAAACACTATCATAAAGCTGCTGTCACTCACTCACTTGAAATCTTCCACTTTTGGTGTTTTGTCTGTCTTTTTAACTTGAAAGTTTACATAGTCGTCGTGCTGACTCATTGCTGTGACCTTAAGGTCCACAAAGTCCAATCAGAACGTGTACAGCTTCAAATCTGCATGGTTACCATCAGCCCGATAAAGGCTCGGCTTCTTGTTCTTGAAATGTGGATATAGAGACACAAGGTTTTCATTTAACACCACAACCGAGTTCAGTTGAGTTTCAGCGTTAATCCATGTAGTCTTCCTACTGGAATCAACAGAGGCACCATGCTTCAGGAAGTGTTTATGGATGAAAGGATGGATTTACCTTACATTATAATGCAGTCCCACATAATAAGATAAGCTACAGTTGAATCAACATCTCTATGACATGATGTCATCAGTGAGTGAACTTTATAAACTTCATAAAGGTAAAGGTCATGGAGAGGGGGTGGTGTGTGTAACGCGATCAATCATATAAACACAGATAAGAGTTCACACTTGTATGTTCACATTTTTCCTTCAAGGTTACAACTGATTTGGGCATTAGATAGAGTTTGTGAAATAAATGCGGTGATCATAAATGCACTTTGGATGCAGCATACAAAGACCGTAACATTTTTGGGATGTGATTGCATTATACTGAAACGTCCTGTTTTTGCATTATACTGAAACGTCCTGTTTTTCATCCATGGCCTGTAGGGATGTCATCAACAACTCTTACAACAATGAAAATATTTGCATTAAGAAAAATATCTCATTCTTCATTATTTATTTTATTGAGTTTTAGTTTTAGTTTTTGTATTTCGTTTTTGATCCCATTTGAAAATAAAAGAATATATTCAAAAAAGGAAGTTATGAGTTCAATCTAAACTCTTGAGTTAATCATAAAACTGCAAAAGGCATTCTAATTAATTTTCTTTTGTGAATCTCAACTAAATAGTGAAGGCTGCTGTTGTGAGTTTTAGTCTTTACAACATTTTGGAAAAAGGTGACGAATGGACACACTTCCTGGAACATTGTGTAGTCAGGATTTCTGTCACTGGTAAAGCATTGATGTCATATGGGAAACACAATGTGTTCTAAATGCTCCCCACACCACCTCTTTGCCTGAGTTCATAAATACCAAGGACAGCAAATGAACAACATTTTATTGAAAGGTTTGAATATCAGAAATGTTATTACCTTGTGAGTGTGACCAGGTGGCCTTAATAACCTCCAACATATGGTGAGTGTCAACAATCATTTCCAAGCCATTTACCCGGTTATCAAAACCATGTTACAAATGGTAACTGTGTACGTTTAAGTCCTCTTAGATTTTACTTTGAAGTCTGCAATAAAAAAAATACTCTTTGTTTCTGTCACTAATACAGTGTAATCTCTAGAAGGATTTAAAACTCTAATAAGAAATGCTGACCGTGGGAAATCATGCACTTTCTACAAAAACAAAATAGAAATGTGCCAAGTTTGAAACAAGGTTTTTGGTTTCTTCAAAGACCAAGGTGAAAGCAATTTGGTGCTGGAAATTTATTTCACCAAAGCCAAGAAAATTAATCTGTACAACTTGGATTAGCAGTATAATTATTATGGATTAGCATGCAAATAAATGTTTTCCCTTATGACATGAATGCATCATCAGGTCCAAAATTGTCCGTTTGTTGAGTTGTATTTGTCACTGTGTTTGAGTGGTGTATGTGTGACAGGATGTCACTGTGGGATCACAGCTCTGAATCACAGCTGGTTCATTTGTTCATGCACTGTGAAAACGACATTAGCTCATGTTGTATTATGCAAGATCTGCATGAAACCAAGCAGATGGCTCGTTTCTTATCAGTTGTTTCTTAATAATACGTATTTGCCTTGATCAGTCACTGACATAGACTTGCAGTGTGAGCTTGATGCTGTGCAGCACACACTAACAGTTTTCTTCCTAAACCAAGAAAGCAAAGCACATAATGGGGGACTGCACTTTAGCAGAGGGAGGTAAAGGACCATTCCATTGTTTCTCTGTTTGGGCCTCTCCAGTGGTTTGTGTTCACTTTAGTGCAGCATGGAAATCAACGTACAGAGCTGTTTGCGATCAGCGGCGGCCCCTGACATACTGTAGGTCAACCAGGTCATAGTTCTCAATGTCCATTCTCGGGATGCACAGCTCTGCAGAATTTTCCTGTTCAACCCACACCTGAGTAGCAAAATCAGCTGTGTTCACGTCATAAAAATTGCTTCCCATCCCTTTTGGCCAGACGCACCTGATTTAGCCAATCACGTGTGAGCAGAAAAGAGAGAACTGGGAAATTTGGGAGAAAGTTTGCAAATTTGTGGCTCGAGTCTGAGTCAAATCTGTGTTGTGTGACTTGAGTCCACAACCCTGCAGCTTAGTTCAGCAACATAATGCCAACATTTTGGCATTATTTTATTTTCTTAAATTCTTCCTGAAGTGGTCATCACACCTTCATTGGAGAGGTGTTTCCCTTTAAATGTTTATTTTGAACAGAGGTTGACAAGAACCCTCACTTGTTGTCCAAATGTTACAGTAATTTAACATTAAAAGTATTTTTTTATTTCAAGCTCAACGGGCATTAGTAGAAACCTGTGACGTTTTTCTTTCATCAGAAGCCTTTTGAGGCCAAATTTAGCCATACTGGCTCACTCCGACACATTCCTACACAACATTTAATAACACTTTTATGGTTTTGATGTGTACCAATCAGGGCTCAGTTAACGGCTCTTTCAACTCAGTTTTTACAAAAGTGTAAAAAAATTTAACTAAAGGTCGTCATTTGTTTACTAAACTGAGTTGAAAGTGTCACCCTTGTGATTTATGTCTAAATAATGTCTGTTGCCATTTCTGATGTGAATATATGACAATGATGATGAATATATTATTTATATTTATATCACTTTTCCGTTGTATGTTAAGAAACAGTAAAATCATTATTGTGAGGTTTAGTTGTCTGCTGTGGTGCTTTACTGTGTGTGTGTGTACAAACCATCTATCTTCAATCGCTACAGCGTTTGATCCACAACAGTTCATTACTGTAATAATGTTATCTATAATAGGATAGAAGGTTACTATGGTTACTGAGTTCTTCTTGTTTTGCTATTAATTCTTGGAAATCGGCTTGTGGGACTTCCACAGCTGCAAGAAAGCCGACCAAAATTTCAGACTTGTCTAACTGCCTGATTGTTCAGTCGTAGACAGTTTGACGGTTCATCTGTGCATGCCTAAATATATTGATGTTCATATCACATGTCAGGCATTCAGGTGGAAGATTGATTGTGAGAATTCGACAGCCACACATTTATAAAAGGGTTCAAATTTGGCCTAAGGTCAGTTTAGGCCACAGAATTGTTCATATATGGAGCAGTTTTCCTGTAATCACCACTGAATACTTACAAAATGCAAAATTAGAGGCTCGCAACTTTATTTGAGTGATGAAAAACCTAACAAGATGGGGGGAAAAAAATGGTTACCAGTCAAAATAATGTATGTTTTATTTTGTGCAGGAAAAAAAAGAACAGTGAAAAGTCAGATTGTGTGAGAGTACATACACAATATGACCTGGTGACATCGCTTTAATTGTAGAGTCATGCAATTCATTCTGCATTCTACACTTCAAAACCTCCACACACACCTCAATACAGATAATCTGCAACAAAAAAACTTTTTATTGACTCAACAACTCATATTTCCTTACATAGGTGTAATGTGCACACTTCAACCGTGAATGCTTTCACATTTTAAACAACTAAATACAGTGGATGTGGGATATATACTGTAGATCTGTGCACATTAAATCTGTTGCAGGCCACTGTGATTTCTTTTAATTTGGTAATTTTTGGACCATTCTCACCACAATCAGGTGTTGCATGTTCCAAAAAAGACGTGTAGGGAAATGAGTGACTTGTAGAGATATATAAGCAAAATCACACCATGCAGAGAGAGACTTCATGTATTTAAGTCACATGTATGTCAAGTCTGTGACAGCAACAGAAATTACAAGCACACAACGTTTGTGAGGCCCATACTCATAAACATACATATGCAGTATACACGTCTCATAATTTATAGGCTTATGTTACTTAGATTTCTAAGTAAAATATCAAGTATTATATAAGTTTGATTTGTAAGTGAAGTGAAAGGAACATGTCATTGTAAGAGAAACACTCTTACATGATCTGCTTGATAATGATTTGTGTTCATGAGTGTGGATTTTGGCTGTGCATTCTGTAAGTACAGTATCATTATAGAAAGAAGCACAAATTGTGATCATTAGGACGCTTCAGAAAGGAGAAAATGAATGTTAGCGGCTGATAAAACATATTTTTATGTTTGTAATTTTCAAAATAAATACCCATAGTAAGTTTCCCAGATTGTTATAGAAAAAATCTAAACGCTGGATTTTTTTTTTACTTTGTTTTATTTTATTTTGGCACTAGTGATATTGAAAAATAGAGTGAATGATGAGCAGTAGCTTTAATCCAGACATCACTGTTGCTCCACCAAAGCCAAACCCTGATCCACATAACAGCCTGATGAATGGTGTGTGTGTGTGTGTGTTTGCGTGGGTGTGTGTGTGGTTGTTCTCAGCTGCTGAGCAGCACAATGATATAGATGAGCAGCAGACAGATGAGGATGAGCGTGAAGTTGACAAAGAGCTCCTGCAGGTTCCTCTTGGCCTGCGGATTAACCTCAATCTGAGACGCTCGGCGGATGGCCGACTTGGTCATGTGCTGCACTCGCTCCATGGACGCGGTGGGTTTGTCGTGAGTGGGGGCTGGTCAGTCAACTAGCTACGTCTTTGTGGTCGTAGGTAGTATCAGGTAAACTGCTCCTGGTTTCCTTGTAGAGCCCGCTGAAGCTTCACTGAGCTGCAGGGGGCGCTGTTAAATGGTTCAAAGGAGGCTGGTCTGGAGTGGAGCAGTTCAAACTGGTCCTGGATACACAAATATGACAGTCCTCCCTTCTCCTCTCTCCTATTCTCTTTCCTTCTCTAAGAAAGGAGGCGAGGAAAGAAACAAGGCATTTACTTTAGTCAGTGAGTCGCTATCACAGAAATTGAGGACAGTCAACCATTAAATATCTAAAAACAAAACAAATTTTTAAAAAAACTGCATTTTTGTACCAAGGGAATGTAAAAACATGAGTAATACATGTTGACTATGGAGGAGAGCGTTTGAGGTGACGACACATAATAGAAGAGCATAATGTCTGTAACACCCAGTATGCCGACATTTGACCTTTGAGTAAGAAAGGAACCTGCTGCTCAGAGGCGCCGGGCTGAGCTGCCACGATGTGTGAAACCATTTTTATGTCACACATGGAACAATAGAAACGAGAGTGGTCCTAGTTACACAGAGGAACCGAAACATTGAAACAAAACAAACTAATTATTTTGTGATTTGATCATCGTCGACTCAGTTCCTAGAAATAATACAGAATAAAAATTCTCAAGAACAACAAGTGTAGAAAAATTATAGGAGATTGTTAAGAGAAGAGAGTTATTGGATAATTCGACAAATTTAACAACATGTTTTTAAAATGTGGTCGTTTTGCTGTCGGTGAAAGGTTCAGTAAAAAAGAAAAAAATGGTCAGAGTAGAAAAGATTTCTACAACTGCGTAAATAATTTATGGTGAACGAATCAATGAATCCATCTTTAAACTTCCTTCATAGCAGAATTTTTATATCTTATTTCCTATAATCAAGCTGAAAAAACATGACGTAATTGTCAGATTTGACAGTAGTGACAGTTTGTTGTGAGCCAACGTCTGCCATTGTGAAACCGACTATAATGAATGAGCTCTGACTGTTCGTATTAACATTAACTATTAAAAAAATCCCAAAGTAGAAATCCTCTTTACTGTCTGTCATTTGATGATTGACTTATTGCACATCAAACTCACCTTGACATCAGAAGCTGTTCAACAGTACCTCAGGTCAGCCAAATTCTGTACTATTTTTACCTGCACAAATAGTCCTGAAATGCACATTACTGACCCCTAAAAGCTACAAATGGCATCACACACCACCGCTGGAAAGCGCATACTGATCATTTTTACTGTTAGTCAGTTATGACTGAGGAAAAGGAAATGTATCACTCTTTCTGTATAAAGTACAAAACAATTCTAGAAAGTCTGAAATGGGAACCATTTACTATTTACTTTTACCCAAATACTCATGTACCATAAGTTTTGATGATATTAATTATAATAATGAAGTAATATGTTTACTCTATTAGTCTGAGCTGTCTGTGCCAAAAAATCAAAAACAAACAAATAAAATGACAGTATCTGCCATTAGCATTTGTTTTTCTTTTGGATGCATGGGGACGGAAAAAATTTCTGGGTAAGAATCAGCTAAAACCTGAGCCTGAAGTTTTACGGCAGGATGAGCTGGTAACAACCCCATAGATCTAACAAAATCAAAAGGGTTCATCCTCATGGAACCCTGAATATTCACAGCAAATGTCACAACATCCAGACAATCATTACTGATATGTTGGCTTGATGGTGTCAGAAAATAAGGGAATTGAAAGACCAAAAACGTAAAAAAATCATGAAATATACTTTTATTTAATGTTAAAAAATGTGAACTATCAAATGTTAGCTCACGGGTGGTGAAAGCAGTATTTAACAGATTTTGAGCACGTCTATTTTAGTCTCGTCTTTCTTCCTCCTTGAATGTCAGGCGCTCTGCCTTATCTCTTAACACTTTAACACACACACAGACTGTCTTTGTCACACGCACTTTCTCTGTCTCCATAAGAGCACCTGCTGTGCTGTCTTTTAATCAGCCGAGTCACTTCAAACCTCGGACCTCGCTGAAGTGTTGTTGTGATAACAGACAGCTGCTCATTTCTCAGTTACACAAAAATACAAAAATCACAATCATTACACTTTCTATACAACCACGGGAAATGTAAAGAAGTATGTTACATATAGATATTGATATTGTCACATCTGAAATGATAGACCAATCAGAAGTTGTTATTCTTTTGTATTTTAGTATGAACAGAAAAATATTTTTGTGAACGCATATGGATTATATTAGAGGCCAAATTGTTATAACTTGATGAGAATATTTTCGTGACAAAAATGTAACTCGTGCTCATCTGTTGAGTAGCATTTAGTCTGTAGGGTGAATGATTCCCACAATTTTTAATATTGTCGCTAGGTTGCCGATAGGTGGCCGCTGTGGTTTCCTAAGTGGTTGCTATGGTTGGGGTTCCATCAGAAACTACTGCGTATACATTCATATAGTGGAATCTGTGAAAGCATCTGAGGGGAAACCACGCCATAACTCTGTGTAGAGCTGCTGTGTTGGCTGATAATTCTCTGTGGGTTTATTGTGATGTTATCTTCACGTAGTGTAGTATTGACAAGGTAGGCAGTCAGTAGGAATCACGGATATGAATTAATGAATATCCATTAAGCTCAGTTTATGTATTATTAGCACCATAATGCTCTAGAACAAAAGCAGCTGGAAAACAGATGAGGGATGAGAGCGTCAGGATTTTGAGTAATGTGAAACATTGCCCGGAGCTGAACCCTCACATCGCAACCAACAATAAATTCCCCTTTTCTCTAGAGGAAAACGTATTGCTTGCAGTCTAATCCCTTAAATGAATATTTGCTTGAGTGAAATGTCTGGACTCTGCACATAATGTCTGATGTGTGTGGACACAGAGGATTACACGGCCAGTCAAACGGAGGGGAAGAAGCGTTGGACAAACCCAAATGATGATGGTACCTGATTGTCGCTGGCAGACTATGTAGCAGAGATTCATCAGCATATGATAACAAATAGGGTTTCCCAACATTGGTCAATGAGGTACGGAGTTAATATCTCAATCCAAACGCCCACAAATGAAACGAAGGGGTGCCTCTGTGGAAATGTAGTCCATTTAAAGCTCCATACCAAATAAAGTGTCAAAGGTCAAAATGATGTCTGTAGAAGAGGTAAAAGGATGGAGGCAAAGGTAAGAGGACGGCCGCGTTAAAGCTCTAATGTGCATTTGTGACCTGAGGTGCTGAATGACTCAGAGGGACAAAAGCTGGAAAGGCGCCCTACAACATGCCAGGGATTATGGGTATTTATTATTTCAGGCCCCATGTGAGCTGTTTTCTGCGGGTTCAAGCTGTGTGCCTGTTATGTCATCGGAGGATTTGTCATCAGATCTGAAGTGAAGGAACCTCGACAGCTGAGTTTTTAAGCCAGTGTAAAGATGTCTTAAGCTGCAGTTCCTGTAATGACCACCATGATGCATGCTGAATAAATAGAAGTATAATAATAGTAGTACAATAATACAAGAATAGAGGTTGATGGTTGTAGCCAAGCGCAAACACCTGTAGTTTGACCACTAGGGGGGGTCATATGTGGTTGAAACGAAACCGGGCGGTAGACTTATCCATACTTTCAATTCATTCCTCTCAGTGTTGAAACATTTCCTTTACAAGTCTTTTAGGCCAGCTGACCCTTTGTGTGTGTGTGAATGTGTGGTCTTAGGACTTGGATGCCATTCGTTCCATGGGTGTGCGTTTAATCAGTGTGTGTCAACGCCAGTAGCTGCTGCAGCAAATGATCCTGGACATAAAAGTACGCTGTCTTTCTCTCTTTCTCTCCTTTACACACACGCGCACACACACACACACACACACACACACAGGTATTTACTAAATATTTGATGACAAAAAAGGCACGTTAAATGTAATCTTTCCACTGCATAGCTGTTTAATGGTAAAAAGCAGACAGTTTGATGACTCCGACCTCTTATTCGCTGATAAACTGCCATTAAACGAGTCCAATTTTTAAAGTAAACAACTGTAACAAATGGCAAGTATGGAGAGTTTTGTTGTCAAGATGGGAATACCTCTGAAAAAGTTTGAAACCCATCAAAAGGAAAAAAAATATATCACTGTTAGCAGCGATCACCTTTGAACTTGGCGAGTCTCCATTTCCTAGTAGTCATAATAGTTTGGCTAGTTACACGACAGTCCAAACCTGATTCCAAAAAATGTCTGTCAGGTCAGCGTGACATCAGACATCATTTCTAAGATGCACATCACCTAATGACAGCTGATCATGAGGAAAGACGTTGTTTTAGAGAACCTGGCGGTAGAGTTTCATTTACAGATTATAATGAAACAGATACTGTTATGAGAGCGTCAAGTCCTCTCCAGTTGCCTACTAGCTGAGCTCGGGTCGAATTTTGTCAGGTTCAGATTAAAATTTCTCTGCTTTGTTTCGAGCCGCGTCTGATGCATTCATCAGACCGTGATTGGGTTACAGGTTTGGGTCAGGTTCAAAACTTCATGTCACACTTAAGCTCTAGTAGGGAGACTTTGATTGACAGTGTCCGTGATGACCGCTGGGTGACTCTGTAAGGCCTGGATCAGTGTTGAAAGGTTCTAAATTATTTAACCAAATTGCCGAACGTAAGAATGAAATATTGACTCGCTAAACCTAAAACAAGTTGGTGTGACTCATTGAACTTGCTGAGGATAAAATATATTTTAGTCTGCGGCTGAAAAGCCTACTCATTCAGTCATTAACTTTATACTCAGAGAGCCATTATTACCCCTGACTAGTGTAAAATGCGTCTGATTCAATGGAGCCAAAATGAAAAGGCTCAGATGGGCTAGCCTACCGTTATCAAAACTTAATGAAATTTAAATATTTTTACTTAACTGAGACACGGATTCATTGGGTTCCATTAATGGTATGTTGTAAAAATCACCTTTGTGCAGTGGGCGCCTTAGTTTTATGCAGATATGACGTTGTTATTGTTGTAGGCCAGCACTCATAAGCTTGTTACATAAAACTGGACTGAATCAAGTCACATAAGTGAAGTGAAAATGTAAAGCATCATGTTCATACACAGCCATGTGAGACAACGTGTTGCCCTTGGACATGTTTGGATTCCCATGGTCAACAAGGGCGTTTTGATCAATTCTCCAACCGTTTACACAAATCAGACATGGTAACCAAGAAAAAAGTCAACATCTGCTGCAGAATTGTGTATTTCTCTTACCGTAGAGTAAAAACGCTGAAAAAACTGTTTAGAGTGATCTGAATGGACTCCCTGTAGATACGAACATAAGGAGGGATGAATGTCTATCGTTCTGGGAGGTTCAGCCCCCCCAGCCTGTTTTTACTGTATAATGTTTTGGTTTTCATAAGCAGCACTTCACATTAAACATATCCGTACCATGACAGTCAGTAAAACAGGACACATCCTTTTGGAGCGCCAAAAAGCTAGAAGTTATAACACTCCACGTACATTATTGATGGCTCAAGTTCATTTTAAGCATTATTTACTTTGTAGCGTTGGACTTGTGCAACAGGAAATCAATTCAGACCAAGTGTGTGTTTTATCTGTATAAAGGATGTCTATCTTACCTTGTAGATGAGAGCTGGTTGGTGTTGGAGAGAGAAATGTCAGATATGCAGCGCTTCCCAAGGCTGTGGACACAATGAGGGAGGGAGAGAGAGAACAACCCACAAAAGATTTGGGATATGAGAGGTCATACTTTGTGTGTGTGTGTGTGTGTGTGTGTGTGTGTGTGTGTGTGCGTGCATTCAGTTTGAAGTCAGTCTGGCAAGCTATCTGATGAATTCTAAATACAGCTGACCCAGAGCAATGCGCTAATCTAATTATCTGCCCTAAAATGTTGGAAGTTTCAGCCAAAACAACTGATATGCTAACAGACTATGAAGATGTGAAGGGCTACAGCAAATGTTACATACTGTTCTCACAGCTGTTTGTATCCTGTGGTTCTCAAACTGTGCCACATGTACCTCCGGTGGTTCTTGATTTGTCCCTTGTACGTCAACTGACGATTAAAACTGGCCTTGAAATTACATTTTTCATTCGTGTTGATAATCCCCGCCCATCCTCTGAGAACATCGTGGTTACTTTTGTACAGAAAGTTTGGAACCAAATTAAAAACTCCTTGAGCATGAATCCAAAACAGGATTCCAACACGGAGTTTCTCACTCTCGCTGCCAAAATAATTCTCCGTCTCACAAGGCAAACACACAATTTATGATTTCTGTTTTGATGAAATAGACATTGTCAAACAAATCGGGACCTCCATCAAAATTCACTTGGTAGTGGGTTTTTTTGGGTTGTTTTTTTTTTCTGATTGGTCTAAAGTATAATTTATAAATGAATGAAAAGCAGATGATAATGAAGACTTCTGTGCTTCTCAAATAAAGACGATCATCAAGACTGTAGAGGGCGACGTTCCCCGCCGACCTAACTGGCCGACCACAGCAATATGAACATACTTTACACAAATGACAATTTCAACAAATAATATAAGACTCAATATATCTCTTTTTCTGGATCAATAAATAAATAGATAAATAGTACTATAAATCATGGCTCAATTTGAACAATTTCAAACTCTTTCATTCTCTGAAAAAAATAGCTGCATTTTGCAGGAGTGAAGCAAACATTGTGTCTGATCAATTTTACTCCTGGCTGAATTTGTTTAGAATGATCAAAGTTAAAATCAAGCAAGTGAGAGTAGAAGTGGGTTGATTTGTTAAGATTAACTCAAGATGGATAACATAATGAATACGGTTTAGGGCTGCCAGATTTGGTGGTAAAGTCACAAATTCTGGGCCTGTGTGTGTGTGCGCGTGTTTTCTCTCCGCGATACTGAGAAAACACGAGAGAGAGGGGGGTTAAAAACCTCAGGAAATGGTAAAAATAACTCTGTGCTGTGGCCTAGAAAGCTTTGCATCTGCCTTATATGGAGCCTGTGCATGTAAACAGACTGCCAATCATCAGCGCAAGTATTCACCAGTGAACAACAGCCGTTTCTGCTGTTGGAGTCCACATTTCATATTAAAGGTGGAGATCACATTACAAAGTAAATCCTTCTTTCAACAGATCCTTCCTGTGAAACGCGACAATTTCTCATCGCATTTCTGAGCATACATACGGTAAAAGCGACCATTTTATAACTCGCTTTAATATCCGTTATAATGCAAAACTCACGTTAATATAATCGTGTGTGCTAGCATAACGCCTCTATGTAGTGTGGCTAATAAAGTTATTTTGAATAGAAGTTGCAACTTGCTCTGCTTGCTTCAGGTGCATGTACTGTATGTGACCAAAAAACAAAACAAAAACAACAATGCCTTCAGACACTTCCTGTTAGAGGAACGTGTAGCTGTGTTTTCTTGTGTGTGCAGGTACCAATGTGAGCAAAGCTGGAATTTATGATGATATGATGATTTATAATGATGTACAAAAATGAGCTACAACAGTTTAGGTTAGCGCATGACAGATGATTTAAAATTCTATGGCATGGCTTCCCTCCTTCCTTTTTTCCTTTCTTTCTTTCTTTTTTTCTTTCAATTATTAGTTCTTTCTCTCCTTCCTCCATTCAATCATTTCTTTTCTACCTTTCTTTCTTTTACCCTCTCTCTTTCTGCCCCCCTTTCAACTCAGCTGAAAGCATGAAAGCTCCCAAATGAAAACCTCCCAATATGAAGACTCATCTCTTGTTCCTCGTGAGTACTTTTAGTTCAGATACTTGTTTCCTCACAGTTTATAAGACAACTGTGTTCAAAACAAGTTTGTTTCTGAGCAGTATTACTCAAAATGTTACGAACCAATATCCATCCTGTTTATCCTTATAATGGTGCTGTAATAGCCACTTTTACATTCACCCAATTGAACCAAGTAAAGTGTTCTGTATTTCTGATTTTTACAGTTTTTTTGTATCTTTACCTACAATTATCGTCCAATTGTGTCAAAATTCTGAATTATTCTTTTGGACAGTTCTTTAAAGTGCCATATCCATATCTATCTATGCACATCTGTAGTCACTAGTTATGCAAAAAATTAATCCTTAGTCCACCTTATGGTAACACTCTAACAACAACTGCAGACTTTATTTATGAACCAGAAATGGCAGATCAATAGCTTGACGGTGATCATGGCCTCGTCGATAACTTTCATCATTGAGAGACGGAGCCATAATTGGATTGGATCATTTGATGAGTGCGCCTCCAATTTCTTTTTGCTGTCTTTGCCTCCTGGTGTGATCTGAGTTTTTCTTTTGGAGTGTTTGGAGTCCGTGCAAAGTGGTCGGTGAGGTGAGGTAACCTTTTCATCACAGCATCACTCAGAGGATCATATGCTTGATGTTGACCTCTGCGCCCCTGACATTCAGAGACACAGTGTTATTAGAACTGCAGGCCTCCTCCTCTCCGTGCACTGTCACGTATCAAACACACCACAGCAGGATCATCTCTGAACTTTATCATCTTGACAGTGTCAGGTTCAGTTCAGGTTATTAGCACAGCTGAACAAATAAGACTCTATTCACTCTTCACAAAAACTACAGAAAAGCAACAGACAAAAATTATATCAAGTAAAGGAAGTAATTTGCAGTCTGTATGAGCTTACATCTTGGAGTCTCATTGGCTCCAGCTTGTTGCTGTTGTGATTTTTGGTCGGATTGAATCTTTGAACGGTTCAAATGTTGCATGAGCCGCTCACAAGAGAGCAGAACATGATGAGAATAAAGATGAGTTGGATATACTATATATGATTACAAAAATATACTTCACTGTAACCATTGTGGGTTTTTACATGTATAATGTGTTTCACCAGAGGTAAAGTTCAAAGTGATATTTGCTGACTGTCGGATGTTTCTTCAGATATTTGGATATTTAATTTTAATTAAATTTGATTCTTCAATTTGCCATTATAAGTAATGGTGATGATAATTCTAAAAATGATACAGACATTCAGGTTCCCACAGTTTGATAGATAGATAGATAGATAGATAGATAGATAGATAGATAGATAGATAGATAGATAGATAGATAGATAGATAGATAGATAGATAGATAGATAGATGGTTGTGGTAGTGTATGGGAGAAGAGGGATAAAGTAAAGGTTTACCCCATCAGCTGTGTTTACTCTGAAAGACCTATTGCTGCTGTTGGCAGTCATACTCACATTCTCTCTCTCTTACTCTCTCTCTGACTTGGTCTCTCTCTCTCTCTCTCTCTCTCTCTCCAGATATAGCCAGCTATGTAGACAAAGCTACGACCAGCTACTCCCCAGAGGCCCAGGAGCCTCAGGCCAGGCCCAGTGTGGTAAACGTTTTGGTTCAAGAACATTACTACGTTAACACACCCTGATTCTCCACCGAACATTATACTATTGATGTGGATATGTTTGTAAGCTAACAATAGTTGGGTGAAATTGAATTTTTGACCCAAGTGTGACAGTAGAGTGGCCAAAATACAATTAGTGTATTCCCTGGAGAGCATGAACGTGTTCAGTAACATCAATGGCAATCTGCCCACTGGTTACTTATTAGGGCCGTGTCTCCCATTCCTGTCGGGTGTAGTCAAGTCACCAGGGAGAATGACATTCACCTGATCTGACTGACTGATAAGCTCAAAAAGCTCTCTCACTCTTTATCTCCAAATGAACAAGTAAACAAATTTTCGGGCCTACAAATCAGTTCATACTCTGATTTTACAAATGAAAAACAGCCTTTTTGAAAACCCTGCTCATATGCTTTGGGTGTAAAACAGCAAAAAAATATTAGTTACTGTAGTATTATTAACCACATTGTAGTTAACTACTTTTCCTTGCTTAAAGCTTACCTAACCAGCTATAGTTTCTCAGTAGGCTACCCATTAATGGGCTATATCACGTTAGCATTTGCAGCATTCTGAACAATGCATGTTCCTTGAAATATTGCACATTTCACTACTTCTCTGCCTTGTTAGCTGTTGACCTTTTACTTCAAATGTTTCCAAATCTATTTGTTTGCGTAGTACTCTGTATTTATGTCCATTAGCTCAATTAAAGAAAATATTATTTGCTAATATTATTTGCTAGTGGCTATTTTAGCAGTGGAAATTGACTTCTATAACTTTTGATGATAGTCTTCAAACAACTGTACTCGTCCAAACTGAGAAGTGTGAAAGCTATTTATCCAGTACCAGTGTAAGTATAGAGGGTGGCCCCTATGGATTTTTTGACATTTCTACATTATTATGATAGGTACACTGGAGAGACAGACAGGAAGGAAAGGGCAGAGATGATGTGCAGCAAAGGGCACATGGTGGAATTGAATCGCTACGTTATGTGTTGTGAACTTTATCCTCGTGAGCCATCAGTACACCCTGAAAGTAATTAAGTTAAGTTAGTAAATCGCTTTCAATATTGGAAGAGTGCTTGTTTATTGTTCTTGCCAAAAGGTGTCAAGCTCTAAAGCCTGCGTTTGGGCTGTGGACAATGAACATCTCCCGCTTCCTTACTGTTTTACAGGTATGTAAATCCCCATCAAAAAGTACATAAGTTGAGTCAAAGTACAATAGTTTCATAGTTTCAAGACTATCATGTTGCAAATGATTTTATGTTGACGCCAATATCAACAGTGCACATAAACCTTCACAGTACTTTTGTAATTAAGCGCGATTCCTGCATACCTCATGCTAACTGGTTAGCCTTAGTAACTTTGCTGAGCCGCGTCAGTTGGGCTGTTACAGTAACAGAAAAATTGTCAGTTGGCAACGAGTGTGTGTTCAGTGGTTGTTTTTTTTTTTTTTAAACGATGAACATTTTGTCAAAGTGGTAATAATGGAAGCATTTCTCTGTGCATAATGTTTCCCACTACTCCCATACATAATGTCGTCTGTCTGTGGGAATTTGTGTTTGTTAGAGGAGTGTTAATATATTGTTAGAGTATTTCATATACAGTCATTCAAGAAAAAAAGAATGTTTTAAACTGCTTACTGTGTTAGATTGATGTAATGCCAGTTCAGTGCTGAAGATTTTGTCACTGTGTCCACTAGAGTAAATGGGGAAACATAAGTTAAGTAGATGGCAATAACTGCGAAACACTGACAGACAATGCATTTCACTACTCTTTGTTCAAACCAATGTTTTGCAAATGAATTACGCTGTATCCGTACTCAAATGTCCAATTAAACTATATGTTTGAACTGTGGACACACACTATCATCTCTTGCATCTTTACTGCTTTCGAGCCTTTCATGGCTGTGCAGTAGTTTGCTACTGCATTTGGTGCTCCTAGGCTTCAACATTAGTTAGCCTGGTGGCCTCGCAGTTTGAGACATTGCACTTTCTGCAAACATTCAGTTAATCTCCTCGACACCTTACAGGGACTCTGCTGAACTGTCCCCGAGCAAGACCCTGAAACCCCGCAGTCTCTGGAATGTTGCTCTGCTCAGAAGCTGATAAAATGAAATTCACCCTCAGGGATCAAAAGATTGACAGTGAAAACCAAAGGAACCTCACTGGGCTGCTGGATGCCTCACCGGCTGCCTGTGCTCCCAATATAATAAGACAAAGCTAATGCTCACAGCTACCAAAATAAACTTCACAAAGCCACTGCTGCTATCTTCTGTCATTTTAATATAAAAAAAATGCACCAAGTCCTTGGCATCCACCTGTCCTCCCAAATTATCCACCTGATCTCTCAGACTAAAATAAATCAAACACACCCAATCATCTAAGTATGAAATACCACAAATCCATCACACATAGCAATCTTCTCCATTACATCAAGAAAATTATTCGAGATATCCATCGCACCTGATCTTGAAGTTGAACCAAATGCTCTCCTAATCCAATCACTAATTAACACCACACTGCACAGCGGAGCACAGCAGGCTGCGGTTGTAACACAAATCCAGCGCACACTGTCTCTGTTATGTGCCTCCTACTTTTTCAGTAAAACCACATAAAACAGAGGCCAGCCCAACTCCCAAAATAAAAGCCCACAAATCCACAACACCTGATCTGCGTTGTCTCCTGTCACTGCTCTAAAATAATCATATAAATCCAGTGACTCCATTGGGCGGCATTCCCCGGCAATACCCGGCAACAATCCCTCAAATTTGGAATGCCCCAGGACACTCAGCACCTAAAAATAACACAAATACAGGGCCATTGAATTTTTGGACAGCATTGTTGTGGCCTCAAAGCAGAATTGAACTGAGGCTTATTTTCTGTGAGATCCCAGTCTTAACTGTGGCAATAATTAGATGTATATACAGTATGTATAAATATCAATATTCAGTCTGAGTCTATTAATCAAGTATTGTAATGATTATCACATCAGAGAGCAGATCAGTTGACATGTTTAGTTCAGCTCAGTTTTCAGTTTTATTTTAAGTGACGAAACTTAAGAAACCAAAATAATCCACAGCACGTCACCAGACTCATACCCGCAACACTAAGAAGGAAACTGTATTCATCCGCTGTCTAGAATCTACTCTTCTGTTCGCCTAAATGGACAAACAAACCACACCCTCTTAAAGCTATAGACATACAAACATACAAAAATATGCATAACAAATATGTGCCACATATTTATATGAAACAAAGCATAAATAAACAAGAATTTGTAAGCATGGTCAAATACTTCTATCAGAAAATATAATATAACCGTAATTCTCCTCATATACTCATGAATGTGCATTAGTGGCTCATACAAGTATACAGAAGCTGTGCGGTAAGAAAAGAGACATGACATCAAATTCCAGCTACGGAAAATTGTTTATGACTCCAAACAAACAACAAATGAAGCTTACAAGAACAGCAACGTATTTAGATTATTGATTTATTTAAATTTTGTTCCTGAACGGGGATGTATATCTTGCAGTCATAGACTTGTGTGTGTGTGTTCACATATGCATGTATTGTATTGAATGTATTGTATTATATTTTGTGTTACATTCTGTCCACCGATGCTTTGTATCATTGCAATAAGTCTATATAAATACATATATTCACAAAGGTGCTTTGCTGGAGGACAACAGCTGGTACTCTACATAAAACATTCATAACATATAAGTATGTCAAACACAAAGAATTCATTGATATTATGCTTAAATACAGAAAAATAGGGTAAACCTTTACTTTATCCCTCTTCTCCCATACACTACCACAACCATCTATCTATCTATCTATCTATCTATCTATCTATCTATCTATCTATCTATCTATCTATCTATCTATCTATCTATCTATCTATCAACCAAACTGTGGGATCCTGAATGTCCGTATCATTTTTAGAATTATCATGACTATCATCATTACTAT